>VYZQ01065911.1:25419-52291 GCA_013400655.1 Mystacornis crossleyi
GAATTTTCCCAGACGTTAAAAAAAAAAAAAAAAAACATTAAATTATTTAAGACAATAAATCCCAACATGAAGAGAAAAGGAGAGCAGTAAAGCTTAATGTGTACCTTCAGTAAAAATCAACTTAACTGAAAAATAAAAAAAATTCAATTCTGTTGATACGTCATTACTAGGGGTGAATTCTACTTATCTGAACCAAACCAAGATGAATATTTAGCCAGTCTTCCAAGAGCTTGCCATTCTGCAAGCAGAACTGCCTCTCCTTCTCCATGTACCTCCCCATGCACAAATCTGTGACGTCTCCTATCAAGGCACAAATACAGGGACTTCATTATAATCATGTGTGGAAAAAGTACCTGGAGGTGGAATGCAGGAAAGGACAAATGACAGGGCTGCAATACAAGTTATCTGGCAACAATACAAATTATCTGGCAACAAAAGAGCTTAGGAGTTGTGTGAGTGAAATCAGGGGCAGCTGTCTGCTCTCTTTGTACAAAAAAGTGAAAATGTGGGATTATTCTCCGGGGGAGAAAGGAGGAACCTCACGTGTGCCTGTATGCAGGGCTTGCTACTTACCTGCTGCACCCCGATTCTTTGGGAAGTGTTTTATTAGCATTAAAATACCGGGTATTTTCTCATTCCATCAAATCCCATTTCCAGTGTTCCGCTAGTGTCACACGCTAAAGCCGGAGCACCTTTGATCTCATTCTAAGCCCTGGAATAACGAGGAGACATCAGTCAGCCCGGCTTTGGTTTAAAGGAGATAGCACACAGTACCTGTGCTCAGTGTCATAATGCTCACAAAATATGAATGAAAAATCGTTTACCTCTTCCCCATTATTATTTGTCAAAAGCTTGCCTGCAGAGTAAAGCTTTAGGAAAATATCTTTAATTGTATTTTGCACCCAGCACTTCTTATTTTGGACCTCTGGCTTTTTTAAGTTCTCATTCGCCATATATTATAATCATAATAATCATCGTAATAATAATAATAATTACAAACGGAAAAATTTCTTTGAATAGCAAATTTTAGCCTCCTGGGACTGTCAATTGTGGATGGGCTCGTGATTGATCAGAATATTACACAATGGCGTGGTGTAATTCTTTAGTGTGATGTTGTAAAATGGAGTATTGCTTCTGTTATTTTATCCAGTTTGCTTTTATATGACAGGGTTTATTGTGCGTTATGTTGTAGCTCATTCCTCTGTTCACAATGCCTACTGATGTGTAATTATGACTTGTCTGAACTGTAAGAAGGAGCAGTAAGTGAAAGAAAATCTGCAAGCACACTTGATTTATGAGCCCTGATACTATATTACAGTCCTAATCTGCCTGCTTAACTTAGCTTCAGGCAAACTTACTGTATAACATGCTTACGATTAGCACTGCAGCAAGTTGTAGAAGATTTACTCTGTTGGAGCTATGAGACTTTTTTTTTTTTTAATGATTTAGTCATTATTTCAGTTACAGGTACGGCAATAAATTATTCCCCGTATAAAGACCCTGTGTCAAGGAACAGCAATTGCTAAAAGGCTTTTTATACAGTAACAAAGAACAGTGCTTGGAGTGTTTTCCTCGCACAAAACATCTCAATGTTATTGGTCATTTTTTTATGATGAAACTTCTTTACACATTCTTCTCACATTCATACAATTTGTTTTATTATACTGCAGCTTTTGTAGCTCGGTACAATCTGCTTATTATAAGAATGTCTATTTGGACCCAGTGAATCTCATATTTTCAATAGTGGCCCAAAATAGAAATTACTATGGATGTGCAAATGAAAAGAAGGCCATAAAGCAATGACCTAATGTCAGGAAGAAAAGATGTAAGGAGATTTGCATTTTTTTTTAATCACCATTCATGAAGACAGATGCATTCGTTCAGTCTTGGGGAAACTATAGCATATTCAGAGCAGCTACTTTGGGTAAACTAGAGGGGCACATTATTGCCCTCGAATAATAAGGATCAGTGTTGATCATTCAGGGCCTAGTTTGGGGCTCATTGAAATCGCTGCCTGGCTTGCCATTTGACTTCCCTGGAATCCCTATTATACAGTATTCACTGGCAAAAAGGCAAGGGATCTAAACCTTGATCCAGGGAAAGGCTCCCATCTGTTAAATGGGTGGCAATCCATTCGTGGTTTTTTTGCTGAACAGAACTGCTTGCTTGAGTCAAGATAGGTGTTCTCATCAAGATTTTCTAACTGGTCCTTAAAATGTTATTTTTTCTTGAATTTACTAGCAGTAGGTTTGAAAAAAAAATGGAAATTCATGTCATAGGAAGTGAGAACCATATGAGATGAACAGATACAAAATATACATCCACAGTGGATGAAATGCTAATAAAATAACTGTATGGGAACATTTCCTAGGCAAATTTTCCTTTGTTTTTCAATCTTTTTTTAGTTATTTACCTTTTTTCTTCATTAACACTGACATGGTGAATTCTAAATGTTATTTTTCTCCTTTGAAAACACCTCCTTACTCCTACCTAAAAGACTGTTACGATTGCCAGTGGAAGAAGGGCTTTCCAAGAGACACTCTCTAAATTGTTTGGCGTTTGGGGCATTGCAATAGCAAAGCAGAAAGGTTTCTGAGGGGTGCAATGGAACTGCAATCATATATGGACAGTGGATAATAACATCCTTTAATTAGGAACAACAGTATTTTCAAGCTTATACTGCTCCAGTGAAGTTACCATAAACAGTGAGCTTTTTATAGTGTAACAATAAAGCCTTTTAATTTCTTGGGGTTTATCTTCTGCAAAAAAATGGCCTCTGCTACACGTTACAGAGTCACCAAGGAGTTGGCTTCCCTACAGCTGGGCTCACAAATGTAATCCTGAGCGGAAAACCTAAGCTGGAAGTGGAGATGTGTGGTGACCATGACCCACTGCCATCATTTACCACAGTGCCCTTTGGTAACCCAGGCCATTTGCAAGGGCAGAACGCACAGCCCGGGTCTTCAAGTGGTGGTCATCATGTTACAGCCATCATCTGCAAGTATTTGCTGATGCTATTGACAGAACAAAAGGTTTACGAGGCAGAAGATGTATTTTTCTAAATGCTGCTGTGCTACCTATAACCTAATTAACTTTACTTTAGCCAGCTGAGTACACCTGGAAACCAAATATATCATGTGGCAATTAGCTTTCCTCCTTCTGTCTTAGTACACTTAAGTTGCTTATTGAAAAGGTTAAATATTGATTGAAAATGGATAATAGAACCATATTACAGTTGTATGCTAAATGGCAGGAGTTGCCTGTAAAACATTTCCAGTTACCCCACAGTAATGCAGTTAGAGAGCAGCAATCTGCTGCTGAAGCACCCAGGCACAAAATCGGGGACAAATATAAATCACCCACAACGCAGCCGTCCTTATCAGCACGCCGAATTCACACAAACATGTTTGGAAGTTCAGTCATTAATTATCGTGATGTTGAAATAATATAATAAAAATAATAATTGCTTGTGAAGCGATCTGTTGCCTCCCTCCTCCTCCTCCTCCTCCGACGGAGGCTCCTCTCTGTCTCTCCCTTCCTCTCTTGCCATGGGAAGCCACATAGACAAAGTATCAAGTGATCACATAGCATGAACTACAGCCCGAGGCAAAGCTTGTTATTTTACTTGAAACGGTGATGCATTTAGGACCCAGAAACTGTCAATAATTTTTTCTGACTTCCAGGGGATAAAAATTCCAATTACAGGAACTTTGCTGTGAAGCTGCAATAGTCCAGTGCCACATATTAAAATTACAAAACATCCTTAGCACCTATCAGCTCAGTTTTATCTCTAGTTTAGACCAGAATTGCATAGATCTGTGAGATTAAGCTGATTTAGTCTAATTGTTGCTTGTTTTGAAAAGTGGAAAGTGAATCATCAGAAAAAAGCTGGTTGAAACAGGCTCTGTGTACAATAACGCAATTTGACTTGGCGTCCTTCAGCCAATTGGCTTCAGTAAGTCTGAGAACATACATTCAAGGGCCTTTGGCCATTTTTATCCCTATATTTTTTTCTATAAAACTTAGATTTAAGTTTCCCAAGCCATAGCAGCAAAGACCTTTTCTGAAGGAATGGGTTGAGGAAGTGTTTTTTAGGCTCCGTCCCTTCATTTCTGGGATGTGGGAGATGAATTCAAATGTGTAGAGAAAGTGTGCAGAAAAAAATTATCTGTTCTTGTGCTCTACCCCCGGGGAAGCACAGTGGAGATTAAAAAATAGACAGAGGAAGCATGAAAAAATTAACCTTGCAGAGCATGTCCTCAGTGAGGGGCCATGTGGAGGCTCAGTGGTGGGGTGGGATCGGAGGAGAAACCGCATGGCTGCCATGGAAATCTTTGGGAAAAGGAGGTTGGAGATGGAGCTTTGCATTCCCCTGGTGATTTTCTGCTCACCTGCGAGGAGCTCAGTGCTCTCTCCTCACCTTGCAGCAGCAATGCACGCCAACATTTTTCCTGGTGCTCTCCCACCACGCTTCCCCATCTGTGCCACTCCTGGGGAGTGAGAAAGTGATGATATAACCCGATTTAATACCACAATAATGCAACCACACCAGAGAGAGTTCCTCCCACTCTGCGCTTCCCCACTTTCTCCTCCATCAGCTGGGGACTTACATCTCTGACTCTCATCTTTATATAAATATGAGGTCTGGTCTTACTTCTCTTTCTCTTTTGTTTTTTTTCCTTTTCCCTTTAAATAACACTGCTGTGCTCCTGTGGCATTATTGGTTGTTAATAGCCCAGTGCCAATACATCTCTTTGGGATGGACAGATGCACACACGAGGCTGCACAAGGCAGAGCTAACAAATGTGTTTATTATTGACAGAATAAGAACTGCCACTCTGGAAGATTAAAAGTTGTCTGCCTGAGGTTCCCCCCTCCGGTTAGCAGTTCACAGCTTTGTTATTTCAGGTCAGAGACAAACTAAGCCTAAAGATGTAAAGCAGAGTCCGAGTGGCCGTGGAGGTGAGGCTGCAGCAAGAGCAACACAGGATTAGTTCTGCTCGTTGTCTTGCTAGTTTTGTAAAGGCATCCCGGGATGAAATTATGATAAAAATATTTTTCACAATACAGCATTTTCTGCAAATCTCATACTCGTTACTCGGTGTTTTGGGGTATAAATATTAAATATGTAATTGCACAGTGTTTCCTTCCTTTTAATAAGTGAATTGTTGTAGCTGTGTAGGTCAAAGAGTCTACAAGAGACACAGTTTGTGTGGGGAAACAATACCTCAGCACTGTATTTGCTGTTAACCTTCTTTATTTTAGCATGAGGTGGGTTGGTTGGTTGGTTGTTTCTTTGTGGTTCCCTAAATTTTCTTTGGATACAATTTACCTTGGATGCCTTAGGATTATATACAAAGAACTCCATATGATTAGTGCAACATCTTCTGTTCGTTTGGCTCAGCGAAAGTGGATGTTGTGTATTTACAAAAGGTTCCTGAATCAGTAATTACCTTTCGAGGCAAGATTAAAGTGGTTTTTGTTATTTAATATTTCTTTTCCCTGCACTTCCAAATCAAAGTTTAATAGAAATAATAATCAGGCATATCTGCTAGTGTAACAAAATATAACAAAAATCTTTGTAATGTGAGAGAGACACAAAATAATGCACCACTTGTACAGTCAGGTGTTGAAATCCAAATATAAATAGGAAGAGACAAGAGAACAGGTAAGATGTGTGAGCTTTGATACACAGGTTGAGCTTTTTTGTTTGTTCAGGAAATTATTTTAGCAGGTATGAGCTTTGATACAGAGGTTGAGCTCTTTTGTTTATTCAGGAAATTATTTTAGTAGTTTTCTTGTATTATTTGGAAACCTTGGCATTCGGGGAGGTCCTAAGGTCTGTGCATTTTAATTTTTCACAAGGAGTAGAACAGCTTCAGAACTATCAGAATTGCTGCGCATTTTATTTTTCATTGGACTGTTAAAAAGGTGTCTTCACTGTGGTTAATTATTAACCTCTCCTTGTCTATAATGGTGTTATCTTAAAAGAAAAAAAAAAAAAAAAGAAAAAAGGGAATAGAATGTTTTTCTATGTTATCTCCTTGGTTGGTTGGTTTGGGTAATGAGGATCCCAAATGAACCTCCTGCAGTTTTATACATTATCGAGCCTAAACCTCGACGTTGTGCGAAACATTTTGAAATCCTTCCTTGATCCAGCTATAATGCTGCTTAAATATGTCGGGCAACATGCTCCCCACCTTCCCGCATCCTGCCAAATGAACTGCAGCATTCCAATATGGTGCCACATGTGCATGGAAGCCCGTAGCACTTCTAACAGGTGCTGCCGGAATGCGCTTGACAGAGATATCGGCAGGAAGGTCATCTGTGACAACAAACACCCAAAATATCACTGCAAGGTTACCTCGGCACTGCCAGGGTGCTGTGGCACCAAAAAACCAAAAAAAAAAAAAAAAAAAAAAAACAAAAAAAAAAAAAAACCACACAATGGTGCTGTGTTATTTCCCTTGGATAAACCAGGGGGAAAAACGCTATGGGAGGAAGGTTTGGGATGAAGTTAGTGAGGGTGTACGAGGGAGAGCTGGAAAAGATGAAAAGTGATACAAGAGATTATGACACCTTCAGAAGGGCATCTCTTTGAATTGAACAAATTGGGCAGAGAATGAGCTGCTGCTCTGCATCTCCTTGCGTGGAAACTTGTTTCCTCCAAGATAACAGAGTTAAAAACATAAAACACAGAAGAAACATAAAACACTGAAGAAACATAAAATACAGACCATATCCTAACCATAAAGAGTGGTGGAGCTTAGGCTCTTTTATGAGGGCAAAGGTATTTTTGTATGTTTATTATTGCATTTTGAACTTACTGCTGTGTTTTCAGGGTGGAAAAAAAGCCCCAAACACAACCCAACAAACATTCCCTCCGTTTAGGCTGGGACTCCGGCAATGTGTCCTCTGCAACGTTCTTGGCCTTTGTCTGACATTTATGGTCTTATGTTTATCATTGTGAGCAGAGACCCAGTTTGCTCCTGCTCCTCTCCCCACCGCTCCTAACGTGGCATCTGAAGCTGTTAAAATTATAATTAACAGGGCTTCATTTCCCTGGGATTGATTCCCACGGAGGGGCTTTAGCAGATTTCCCTGCAAACTGCTGCCGTGCAGCCCAACAATGCATGGAGACACTTTATATCTTATTTGTATTTAAAAGTCAGATATTTTGTTCTGGATAAACTTCAGAAATGCTCTTCAATTCTCAGTGAGGCAAGCATTTCAATTTTCTGCAATATTAGCAGGGGTAACTAATGATGGCTAATTTTTGCCTGTAGTATTTCCCTCAATCTGCTTGTGCACTTTCAGTTACTCTGGCAGCAGCAGCATTTGTACATTTTCTGGTCACTAAACACTCAAGTACAATTGTAAGTGATCAGTTTACAGTTGGCCAACAAAAGAGCTGCGGGAATGTCTAAAAGAAAAAGAAATTTGAATAAATATGCATGTGTATAGCCCATATTCTGTGGGCAAGAGAGAAGGACAGAGGGCAAATCAAATATACTTTAGCTATATCAAAATATATTTTGAAAAATAAGATCATGTATTTATCCTGCCTTAAGAAGGTCCAGGATAAATCCAAACCACACAGATTTTGAAAATACATTAGCATGTTTCATCATGTTGAAAGTAAAACCTCTTCATCCATTTTGTCTCTGAATAATATTTCCTTCATATTTTTTTAAATATATTCAAACTATAGGTTTAAGACAGAGGCAATTTGATTTATGCATCAGAATTAACACCACCTTATGAACACATTTGAAAGATATCTAGTTCAAAGAGAATATTTAAAATAGGAAGACAACATTTTAAAAACACACAGTTGTAAAACTGCATGAGAGTCCTCTCACTGATACTACCTCAAAAGTGGGAGGTTTTAGTATAATTTGTTAATCTTCCCAACTCCTGGGCTATTCAGAAGAACTGAACATAAATGGCAAGGAAATATTTTTAAATGAAGAGGCAGCTCACTTGTGCCCTTACTAATTAATATTTCCCTTTGAAATTTAATTATTGTCTAGCATTTTGGACGGTGCTGTTTGTGATGGAGTGGCAAGAACGGTTCAAATTAAATCAGAAATCTATGGAGACAGTTCAGCAGCTCGTGTCACAGGGAAGCTTTCGTTAGAAATCTCACATCCTGCAGAAGATATTTCTCTGTTTTTCTGTGAAGAGGTGTCATCGTTCGTGACACCGCTCTGCAGACATAATGCCACAGAAACAGGGGAGTGCACCGTGGGATTTGCATGTTTTATACTAAAATCATCTGAAACGCAGGAAACCTGCACAGCTCCGCGCCTCGATCAGATCAAATCAGTGTGCACTAAAAGGGAAATCCGTCACATTAAGTATCAAAATATTAAAGGCTAAATTATGGCTCTTGCAGCGGCAGCCTCCCGGGGCCCGGGGGAGAGGGGCAGAGCTGGAGCGGCTGCTGGAGGCTCTGCAAAGTGCCGAGGTGCTCGGATGTCCTCCAGGGACACTGGGAAAGGCACTTAGGAGCGGCATCTCTCCAGCGCAGAGATGCTGAAAGAGATACCCCTGCTCAGCACCACCTTCCTGGCGCCGGGTACCGCTGGCAGAATTTGGACCCCGAGTCTTTCCTCGCTCGCTCATGGCCAGGGGGCGTGATTTAAATGTCAGTCGTTATTACTGCTCTTTATCAGTGTGCGGGATATTCCTCTGCCGATCCCTCCTATCCCTGTCTCAGGACATTAGGAGACACAAACACAGGCTTCTGGCCCTGCTCCTGCCAGCCATGATCCTGTGAGCCGTGAAACGCCGCTTCTCCCCCTCTCTGCCACCTCCAGTAGCTTCTGAGTGCAGGAAAGACATCCTGACTGCCTGCATTCGTAAAGGCAGGAGGCAGAATGTCAGTGAAAGCCCCCATATCTGATCCCTAGTGTCAAGGCCATAACCTCAGCGGGTGAGTCCATGTAGGTTCACAGGACTGGGTCTGCAGCCGTGTCTAGCAGGTGGTCCTGCCTTCCTTTCCCACCTCTTGGTGCTGATGACTATGATTTCCTGCTGAAATCGCAGAAAAAAGGTGAAAATTTAGTGCTTTGAGCGCTGCACACATCCACATATGTGTATAGGGGATGACAGAAAGAAATCACAGATTCACAGAATGGTTTGGGTTGGAAGGGACTTTGAATACCTTCTTGTTCCACCCTCCGCCTTGGGCAGGGACACCTTCCACTATCCCAGGTTGCTCCAAGTCCCATCCAGCCTGGCCTTTGGCACTTCCAGGGATCCAGGGGCAGCCACAGCTTCTCTGGGCACCCTGTGCCAAGGCCTCCCCACCCTCACAGGGGACAATTCCTGCCCAATATCCCATCTAATCCCTGCCCCCTGGCAGTGGGAAGCCACTCCCCTTATCTGGACCCACTCCAACACATCCATACCATGAAGTGTCAGTAGCTTCAACCTCCTTATAAAGCAGTGTAGTGTTCCAGGTGACACTAAAGGTGCCAATAATATTTGGAGGTAAATTTTCCCTCAGTCTTAGAAGTCAGTTTGCTCTGGGAGCTTTTGAGAGCTCAGGCCAACCATGACACAAGAAGAGTCAGAGCTGAGATCACCCCAGACCTCCTGACTCCGGCCCACTGCCCCCACCCGCAGCACCAGGATTTGTTGTAAAATCCCAGTTTCACAAACGAGCTTTTCATTTGGGGTATAATGCAGGATCTATCTTGGAGTGTATTTCCACGCATTGTTCAGAGAGTTGCAGCCCAGTCAGCACATTTCAAGTGAAACACCAAGTTGTTGCTAATCTGATGAGGGAGTTTCTCTGTTGAAGTCCAGGCCAGAGAGTTTGGTGAGTCACCAGAAAGTGCTTCTCTCAGCAGCAATAATTCACCCTTAACCATTGTTTTGGAACACGTGGCACTACAAGAAAATGAGAACCATCATTTGAACTCCATATATTTTTATTGAGTTAAATTCTGTTGTACGTTTTCAGTCATGATTCTTGGGAATGCGAGCAAGTGCTGTGTTGGTGTCAGTTCTGTGAATCCCATATCTCAATTAACCTGGAAGTACAATGATACTATTTATCTCTTCTGGGAGAAAAAAAAAAAAAAAAGTAATTGTGAACCCTTAAATAAAATCAGAATTCGGATTTAATTAGAAGAAACAGTCGAAATCTATGAGCTCTTGAATCCAAAAGCCCATCAGAGCAGGTTTTCTTTGGGCACTGCCAGGAGTTCAGGGGAAGAGAACGGATGAATACATGTTATCACTTGGAATTCTTGGATTTGGTTGGCAACACAAAATTGTCAGAAACAAAAAGGTAAAATTAAAAAAAAGCACAAAAATGTCAGAACCTCAGTCTGGCTGGATTTTAAAAACACCTGAAGCTCAGGAGGTTGGCTGTGTTTTACAGCTCAGTCGCTGAATATAGCTCATTTGGGAAGGGTGAGAATATCTGCAGATGAATTTGTGGTTGAGATGAACTCAGGAATTCCGTGGCCGAACGGCTGGAGCAACTTCCTGTGAGCAGACCTCAGGCAAGGAAAGGTCCATGTAGATCCAAGCTCAGATTTCTTTCTCTGACTCCAACCTAAGAAGGAAAAGGATCTTCCTTCAAAAAGATCTTCCTTCCTCTATCACAGCAGATCACAGAATATCTCCCCCCTACTTCCATGTGATCCAAGGAATAGAAGGAGGTTGGATCCATGAAAAACTGCCCTGGATCAATTAGCAGATGAAATCTGTGTTGAGGAAAAGATCCAGAGATGAGAAAGTACAAAACTGATTTATCTCACTGGTGCATCTTCCAGCATCATTCACAGGAAGCGAAAGTTAGCTGATGGAATGGGAACGATACTGTGGAATAATGATATTATTGGAAGTTGACTCCAGTTTGAAATTCCCACAGCATGCTTTCACTTTCCCTGGGCCAGGGGAACCCATAGAATATATAAATTCTCTTCCCAAGGAAACAAAATTAACTACAAACAGACCTTTAAAATCAGAACAAATATTTAAACAGAAGTTAAAATCTCCTTTTATCTGTTTCCTGCTTGCAGGTCAGCACTTCCAAATCAGTTGAACATCACTGTACATTGAATATAGCATAATGTATGTAAATAAATTGGCAATTAGAATGAAGGGAAATGCTAATATTTGGTGATGTTACAAATGAGGTCATGGCTATTTTTTATGGTTTCTCCTAACAGAATTGTACATTCGCCTTTCAAAAATGTCAGTTAAAAGACCATAGGAAAATCTATATAAATAGAGTCTTTCTGCAGTCTTTCCTATAGTATATTTAGAATTTTGACATAATTTGAAATTTGTTCTCTTTTAGTTATTTCTTTGGGGTTTTTATCCTTGTCTCTATTGTTGTTTTATGCTTGATGGTTGATTTGCACATAAATTCCTTCTGCTATGTTGAAAGTCACACGGGATCCGGCCCTTAGGGGAAATATTCACAAGAGATTTGGTAAAATACTGGTTTATATTTAACTGATTTTTCCACAGCAGCAAAGAAATATTATGTCGTTATGGTAATTTTAATTTTTCACTGTTATATAATTGATAAAGGTGTGGGAAAAGTGAGATCTTCAAATTCAACTCATCAAAATGAGAAATGTTTCTGAAAATCCTAGAAGACAAGAAACATATTTCACATTTTTAAAATATAAATGAATCAAAACAGCATTCTGAAACTAAAAATAGATAAATACTGAAGTTATTGCTCAACCAGATATACCTTGTGATGTCTGAATATTTACTTTTGAAGTGGCAAAATAGAATTTAATTGTTGGTGGAAGCAAAAAAAAAAAAAGAAGAAAAGAAAACTAATGTTAAAATTTTCATTTATAGTATTTCTGGTGCCTTTAGTGTGGGAGGCCCTATGCTCTGCTTTGGGATCACACATGGGCATGGCATCTAACACAAAAAATATTGTTCAAATGTGAATATAGAGAAAAGAGAATATTTTAGCTGTGATTACTGCTCTGCAATCAGGGATTCAGCTGTCTATCAGAAAATCTGAGGTATCTAACAGGGATTATGGGTCACCAAAGATCTCAACCAAATAAATGAGTATTTTTCTGAAGCTAAAGCTACTCAGAAGGACAGACAGGGATTTCCAATTGTCTCCTATCCAAATTAACTTCTTTTGTAATAAAAAATGCCTACTTTTAATGGAAATTTAATTCTTCTTTCGCAATTTTTTTTTTTTTTTTTTTGAGAGGGAGGAAGTAGAGAAGAAGCTTTAGGCAAAAATACCCCAACAACCGAGCCACAGAATTCAGGATTCCCTCTTACATTCCGGCTGCAAACATACTTGCATTGGCTTTTAGCTGGAAAGCAATCTGGCATACAGAAAGCAATAAATGTTGGGTTTCCAGTGGCTTCCACCTGTTAAAGAGTTGCAAGACAGCAGTAGCCTTTTCAAAGCCATTAATAATGCAGAAGGTCAATATCTAAACAGATATATTGAATTACGCTCTGTATCATTATAATAGCCAGACTTTTTGTATCACAGGTGATTTTTTTTTTTTCTGCCATTTGACCCTTTCAAGCTAATTAAAAGACACAGTTTGGGTTTTTTGATAATGTTAGGGATACTATTGTGCTGTTTATCCCAGTGGTTACACTCCTCGAAATGGATTAAAAAAAAAGACACTATACACTGCAGCAAAGTGTATATTGATTTTTGTTAACTTTGCAGCTCCAGTCACTCAACAAAACTCTCCAAACAATCAGAAAACCAAAAAAGTTAAACCCAGAAGTCTTTCTCAAAGAGCATTTTCACAAGAGTGAGAGTATTTCACAACAGTAATTTTTTTTCTTCAGATTATTATAAATTTATGTGGGTTTGGAGGTATACAATGCATAGAAACATCAGGAGTTCAGTGCTTTTGCTTTGCAGCGATCTGCAATATTTCAATACTACAATCATTTTATTGCTGAAAAGGTAAAGAATCAGGGAGTGCATTCGTTTGCTGTTACTCATTTTCCCCATATGTTTTAAAATCCATAGTAATATCAAATTCCAAAGCCAGGAAATCTGCTGTCGGCATCTCCCATTGACATTTTCTGTTTGTGTAGAGGAAAATCAGGTCAAACCAAGCCACTAACAGCATCACAGCCCTGTTTCTGCAAAATATTTTGTCACTACAGAATGTGGTGATTTCGTTGCATGTGTTCCAGTTTTCTGAACTTAGTGATTGATCTCAGAGTGTTCGAGAGCTGAATCTTTGCTGTCTGAGACCTTAAACAACACTGACTGTAAAGGTTTAATCCAAACCCTGTTGCCTTCTCTGGTAATTGAGTCAGACCCTAAACACAGATCACATAGAGTTGAGTGACTTATATCAACAGGGAGGGATCCCTGATAGCCTTCAAAATAATAGAGAACACAAAACCTGAAATTTAAGGAAAAAAAATTAAATTACATTAAATTCTCTTCTACTCAAAACTGTAATTTTAGTATGAAGTTCCTTCAAAATCAACTAATTTTCCTTTTCAGCTAACTTATTTGGTTTAATTAGCAGCAAACACTCCATTGATTCCTGTCCAACAAAGGAAAATTCCGTAGTTCAAATCTCTCTGAAGGAAAATCCCATTCATTTAAATATAGGAATTACAGTTGCAAAACGAAGCAATTTTCCTTAACAATCTGTGAGCCAAAAAGTCCTCATTGGAAGTTAAACTGCCTTTGAGTGGAAGATTATTTTTCCCAAACCATTATGCCTGTTAGCCAGGAATAGACGTAGAAATTTCCTTTGGAAACCACTTTCTAAAGGGGTAGTGAAAAATTCATGATGATGATGATGATGATGATTAATATTATTATTCATAATATCAATAGCAATAATAAGAAGGAGCAATTGCGATTTTGCTAAACAGGAAAGATGTTGGTTCTAAAAATACACAAGGGCATCAGCTCTCTGGTTTTGGAAGGTGGAGAGAATTGGCAGTGGGGAGGTGAAGTCAGATACCACAACTTCACATGAATTCTGTGGTTCAGGTCAGGGATTAAAGGGGATACAAAGGCTGAACCCAGGAAATGTCCCCGTTTCTCTCGCTCTGCTCTGCTCAGCCCATCACATGTGTGACATGTAAATTCAAACCCATGGGTCTCACCAGCCGGCCAGCCCGAGCACCGTATGTGACACTTTCTCAGATTCCTACTGACATGCAGGTATTGCCAAAAATATCACGTCCAACTTCGCACAAAGCTCCGCAGGCACAGAAATATTTATTATAAAACATTTGTCTTCAGAGGAGAATACTGGGCTCCAGGAGAGAGGGGTTTTTATGTCCCAGATTTCCCTGTCAAAGATTACGCTGCCTCACAAAACGTGTGCTGAGCCTCTTTGGCAAAAACCTTTTCCCTTATTATTTGATGTTTGCTCAGTTTTGTTTGTTTGCTTGGTTTTATTGCTGTCAGTGTTATTTCTGGTGACTACATGACTCAGAGGGACTAGAAATAAAATTAGAGACTTTCACCCCTAGGTCAACAGTTTCATTCTGGCCCAGAATACAGGGACCTATGTAAAATAACTCATTGATCTCACTCCAGTTCCCAGTTGGCAAGTGCGCGTATCACAGACTCCATCATTAAAAAGGGCAATAAATTGTCATCCTTTGCAGCAGTCCCAGAAGTGAGCTCAGTGTTTGCATTGGCCTTGCTGCTGGATCACCCTCTCCAGGAGGGTGTGTGAGGAGCTGGGGGGTCCTGGAGGTGGGGTTTCCTTTCCCCTTCCTGCTTTCCCAGCTGGAAAGCAAAACGGGGGACTGGATTTTGCAGTACAGCCTTCCAAATCAATAATACACCTTCTAGCCAGGTGATCAGGTGTGATTTCATAAGCACACGCTGCTTGCTAGCCAAGGCTTTGTTTTCCAAAGGATGTGGCCTTGATCTGCATCAGGTTCCTTCTCTGCCCACTAAACACCATTTCTCCCTAGTCACGGGGCTTCCAAATAAATTGCCAAATTCAAGGAGGACAAAGGTGCAGAGACACAAAGAATTGGGTAGCTCCGTCTTTAAACTTACCTGTTTGACCTGCAGCTCTCTCCCCGCCTGAGGTCAGAGCCTGGATCTCTTTCCTCAAATGAAACACAGACAAAAAAATTGCATCACTGCGATCCACAGCAGCAACAAACACTCCTGGTTCTACAGAAAGACCTGGCGGGGAGCTATTTTTATTTCATTTTTGGCATTTCTATTGATCCTAACAGGTGTTTTGAACCGAAGACCCCCATGGCTTACAGGCGTCTGCACAAACCCTCAGTTTAGGCTACAACAGAGATGTCACTGGCATTCACCAAAGAGCTATCCAGCTTTTGTAGATCCCTGGATACCTGTAATCCTCCGTTCTCCAGCCCAGCACACGAGCTGGAGCGTTTAGCCCGGGATCTCAGCAGCACAGCTCCTTGCCGGGTTAATTTATTTCCCTTCCCTCTCCGTCCTGCAGGTTCATCTCCGCTTTCCCCTGGTGTTCGTGCGTGGCTGTGGCCCTGTACAGGTATGACCGAGTGCTGCCTGCCCCCGCTGGATCTGGGATCGTTTGTTTTCCGTGATCCAGGCTGGCTGCACCACACGACAGCACACGGTGACAGTAATTTGCACTGATCTGCCCCCACTGCTAGTCCTGCTGCTACAAATAGCAATTGATTATAATGCTGTAGTGTTATTGACTGTCGCTATGAACACAAGCTTTATTTCATTTTTAAAGTAACACGCCGCAGATTTACTGAGCAGACATGGAGCAATAACAGTAATAAAAAAAAAAATAAATTAAAAAAGAACACAAGCTTTATTTCATTTTTAAAGTAACACGCCGCAGATTTACTGAGCAGACATGGAGCAATAACAGTAATAAAAAAAAAATAAATTAAAAAAAAAAAAAGGAACAAAATAAAAACAATTTGAGGCGGGGAAGAGGCAGAGGCAGCATTGCATAAAACAGTGGGAAAATTAATTAATGTTAGCAGATGATTATGATACTGCAGATGAGTAGAAAAGCTGTAGAGGGTGTGAAGGGATGAATCTGTCCATATTTCAGAGAAACAAGGCCGATTTACATCACCTGAGGATCTTGCCTGAAGCATTCAGGTCAGGTCGTGGAAATCTCTCAAATCCATCAGAATGTAGGGAAAAAAAGTGAGCCTATAAAAATCATCATTATTGTTATTATCAAAATCTGATTCTGCTGAGGCAGCAGAGTGCATTAATGCTGCACTGGATTTGCCCCTTCCTCTGCTTCTCCCTCCCCTCAGTTCAGGATACAGTTTTTGATCCAGGTTGTTAAAAGAGATCCTATTTCATACATCCCTACGTTCTCTTTCTGAATCTTATGTTCTTAGAGCATTAATCTGCAGGATTGTCCCTAGAGTCCATTTGAGATGGGCGCAGAAATTTAGTTCAGGTAATTATCCTTTCTTTTCAAGTGAATTAAGAAACCGGGAATTCCTGCTTATCTGACAGAAGTGTAGATTTCCTTCCTTAATGCTTGTCACCTGCGAGACAAGTCACACAGGTAAATCTCAAACTGTGCCTTTGTGCCCCATCTAAAGTGGATTTTGGATTTCTCTGCGGAGTAATGCTCCAAGGACGTTATAGTTCAGAGAAAATGGTAATGTCTGTGTATAAAATGTGAATTACTTTAATAGGCTTTGGCAGCACAAGTCTCAACAAGACGATCCACCCCTGCTAATCTAGAGCGTACAGTTTTTCTCCTTTTTTTAAAAAAAAAAAAAGAAAAAAAAAGTCTGAATATAATTTCTCTAAGCTGCAGTTTATAATGCTAACGTTTTACCTTCATTAAGGAGGGCAAGAAAGCTTCTAAGCCAGTCTATTGAGCTGTTGGAGAACATCTTACATTGAAATTCTGATTTAGAGATAGACAAAATCCATCTGCTTTGCATACCTTTGCCCTTTAAACCAGTATTTGTGATATAAAGAAGCACACAACTTGCAGAGTAGCTGGTAAGTCTCCTATACATGATTTTTTTGTGTGTGTGTGTGTGTGTTTTTTGGTGTGTTTTGTTTTGTTTTGTTTTGTTTTGTTTTGTTTTTTTGCATGTAAGTGCAAAGTCAGATTTGTTTCCTTCCCTCCTTTAGGCTAGACAGTTTCTGTATCCTCAAAAAAACTATCTTTGTGTGGAATCACTGGTGTGATGCTTGTGATGTTGCTTATAACAGCACTAAATATGGAAGATTTATCCTATTTTGTATTTCAGGTTGCATTTATCCATTTTATTTGTCTTTATTTAAGACAAACTGCCCAAAGGTTGTCTGTTTTATTGAAAAAATGAGAGAGTAGGGATGGCTGCACCTCAAATGGTTCACAAATCCTGCTTTTGCTGACTTTGGGGTTTGTTTTGTGGGGTTTTGTTGTCCTCTCCTTATGATTTGCGTTTTGCTTTACAATGCTTTGATTAAGATAACGCCGTGGTGTATGTGATATATGTGGTTTATGGCAGTGAACACAAAATCCAACTCTTCATTCCTGGAATGCCTTTTGCTCCCTGTGGCCCATGGGGTTCCTACATGAGCAGATCACAGGATCCTGCAGAAGATGTCCTGGTTCCCATCCTAAACTGGGGTGCAAATCTTTATGCAGCTGCAAGCCAGCCAAGACCATAAAAAATTTCATGGTCCTGCCTTTTAAAAAATTACTTTTTGTGACTATAATAATGGTGAAGATGGAAGGAGGGGGGCAGAAAAGCTGCATTTGAGGGGTTTTCCTTATATATGCATTTCAAACAGAGGGATCTTTTTTAAGAAGGAAATTACAGGTATCACTTGTTTTACAACTCTTCCACAGCTGAAATTAAAGCTTAAGCAGCTATGTATTTATCAATTAGCATTATTTCTCTATCCCTGTCTGACTCTCTGTATTGTTGTAACTCCATCAAATAGTCATTTGCTTTTTTTATGGTAATAATCCCTTCAAATTCACTCCTTTCATCTGGATCCCTGTATGTTATTTGTTGTTCTGCTAAATCCCTACTACAGAGGCCTAGGAGTTCCAACGGCCTGATGAATAATTAGAAATGTTTTATCCCTAAGCTTCAAAAGGGTGCTAGAAATAATTATAAGCAAACATTTTATGTCGCATTCCGTATCAATCCTATCCCGGCTTTATGTTGTTTGTGCTTCAGATAGGAGGCAGAGAGGGAGATCCTGGTTTCCAGCTCCCACAGCCTAAAGGGGACACACGTTGACGTTGCTGCAGCTTTTGGCTTCCCTCTCCCCTCTTCTCCTGCTGGTGGGATGCTTAGTACATCCCAGGCACCTCCTGACACCTCTGATTTTACAGGAGTGTGGTTAATTACCGGCCAAACAAAATGAACTTGGTTACTTTATCAGCAAATTCCCCCTACTCTCGTATCAGCAGCGTGACCTACAGACCTGCTTTGTGCGTAAATAACGCCGCATCAAACCAGACAAGAGAGCTCAAGTTTTGCAGAGTGAGAGTTGATTATTTAGTCCAGACTAGATGTGTCAGTGCAGCCTTATTCCCCAGCAAGTTCTGGGAGCTGTAGCAGCTCTAGCTGTCCTTCAGCAGACCAGACTCATGCCACAAAGTTTTTTTACACAGAAGGCAAGGAGAGAGAGCTGCATCTCGAAAGCCTACAAAACTAATTGGAACACACCCAATGTCATTACATTTGACAGCATTTTGAGAAATACCCAATCACTTTGTCATCAATTTTCAATTTTGTCAAGAGAAAGTAGCTTTTCATTGGCAAACAACCTGCTGTCCCCACAGTATTTGTGAAAGTGTCCTGGCAGAGAGTAGTGTCATCTCCAAGAACATTTTTCAGGCTGACTTTCTCTATAAAACTTTTATTGAGGAGTTTTTTAAAAAATCCTTGAAAATTGTGTTAAGAGGAAGGGTTTTCATCCTGAAGATACCAAACCCAGTTATGGCCCAGTATAACAAAGGACATAAATACATGATTAACTTTAAACTTGTCAACGGTCCTTCTAGGTTTCCGCTAAGTTTTGATGATGAGGAATTTTATCTGTTCACTTCAAAGATACTGTGAGAGTTTAATGTTGCAAAAGAATGAATTGATGTTAAAAAAGGGAGAAAAGAATTTGTATTTGTCAATCAATATGATGAGGATTCATGTGTGAAAAGCAAAGAACAATGTGCTCAAGGGTAGCATAGTGATACCTTTCTACCAGTCCGCTGCTCCTTTTGTCTCTTTCGCACTGAGGGGAATTCATTCATCCTTTCTCTTACTTTTCCAGAACAAAAGACAGTTTGATTCAGGGCCTGATTCGCTGGAGATCCATATTTTTAACCTATTTCTATATTTTTATCAATTTGTTGCTTTAGGGAGTAGATCCCTAATTTTGCCATTTCCAAACCTGCACGTTGTGAAGCTGTGGTGTGAAGAAGCATGTGAGAGGAAAACCGGATTTATTAGATGTGGTTTTCAGTGTTTGCAACACGTGGACCCTGTAAGAGCCCATGGAAGCATTTTGACTGGCACAGCATAGAGGAGCAGGGAGTTTACCAAAAACCATTTATCTCAGCTGGTGGACGCTCCCAAGGACATCGCTGCAGTGTGTCCTGGAAGTGCAGCTCATGAGGGAATGCCACAAGGAAAGCCTTCCTTTAATGGGCCCTCTGGCAACCCTAACGGCCACTGGGAGATCTGAAAATCCGTGGCTGCCCCATCCCTGGAAGTGCCCATGGTCAGGCTGGATGGGGTTTGGAGACACCTGGTCTAGCAGAAGGTGTCTCCCATGGCAGGAGGTGGAATGAGACGTCCTTGATGTCCCTTCCAGTACTGCCTCTTTGCTCGTGGTGGGAAACTGTGATGCTTCCTGGAGGTCTCTTCCTCACCTCTGGAGGTAAAATTCGGACTAAAGTTGTAATGAATTGTCTCAAACCCTGTCTTCCACTGCACAGGCAACAGGGAAATGGTTTGGAATTCTGAATGAGCTCTGTAAGAACCCAATGGCTCGTTAAAATCACAGATTGTAGAATCTACTATCTTTCAGTTTGGAGTCGACTCCCCTCTGACTTTGCCCCTCCAAAAATTAACTTAATCAACAATATTGTTTGGAAACATTGTAAACCCTCCAAACCATATTTTACGTGCACCAAAAAGCTTATTTGCTTTTTTGATTAATATGCAAATCATGTGTGCTCCCAACTTTCATCACGGCTTAAATACTGTACAAACATCGTAAATAACCTGCCCATTCAAGTTTTATCTTGTCCACTCTACATTGCACTGCTCTTGTACAGGAAATGGATTGTATTTAATATTGATGGCTCTGTATGTGTCATTTAATCGTCCCTATTGATTGGATTTCATCAGAGTGGGGGGCTTGGACAGAAGCTTTGATTATACTGTAAGGAGTCTTTGCAGTTTTCTGTTACTCAACACCATATCAATGCACCTTCTGGTGTGATATCACTTTCACGATCAATACCTGGAAAGAAAATAAAAAAGAGGCCTCCCGGAAAGGAAAGGAAAAAAAAAAAACCCTGAATCAGCCTCTAATTCCCTTTCTGCACATAGATTAAACCTCTGCAACTCAAAGACCATTTATTGTGTGGTTTAACATAAGAAACGGGGGGAAAGAAAAAACCTGAAAGAGTCTCCGTGGGTTGTTTGTTTAATTTCTACATCATTTTTTATTTATAAGCGTCAACTGTTCCTTTTGGTGTCCCCGGCTGATATTTGATGGTGTGTAATTTTTAACAGTTGCATGTCATGTCTCAGTTAACTGTTTCTCTTGATCTAATAATAGTGCTATAAACATATTATTTGATCAAATAGATGCATAGGGGACGTTTTACTTTTCAGCATTTTTTCTGCTGAGAATGGACCTTCTTAGAGCTTTCAAAGAACATCCTTAAACTGACACTGTCCCGTGGTAGCTCGACCTCATCCTCACTCCAGAGCCACACAGGTTTGTGCTCCTCCATCCCAGACTCCTAACACCAACCGTAAGAGCCAGGCAGCAGGAAACAATAATTCCCTGAGGAATATTAACACACAGCAGATGGGTATTTCATAGTGCTGGTGAGAGGGTTTCCCCATCTGGGCATCCTCAGTTGAAATGCAGGCGCTGACGTGCTCGTAAATCCAGCTCCTGGGTGGATGACAGAAAACATCGTTCCGAGTTGTATCAGAGTGGGGAGAACATGCACAGCTCCTCCAAAGTTGTTTGTACTCTGCTTCTGCTCATTCGTTGTCCTGGGATGAAAGGGAGTTTATGGGCTATTTATGAGCTTCTGTTCCTTTCCAGCCTGGTGACCCTTTAACTGAGATGCAACCAATATTTAAGAATAATGATAAGGTTAGTAGCTTGTTTTTAAAGGAAAGTGGATTTAAAACTCTTTTTTTGGAGTAGCGAGGGTGTCACCAATGAAGTCTCTATGGACATGGATGCGTGGTGCTCTGGGAGAACAGGAAAATGCAGGTTGAACCTTGACATAGAGAATGGTGCATGGGAAAAATGAGTTAATCTTGGTCTAGATTTCAGTGACAATTTAAAACTTATGACACAGACCTTGACGAAGTTTTCTTCATCCTTCCAGATGAGTGACCAATGGTTTCTTAGGAATAACTTCTTTTTAAAATGTGTATTCCTGGAGAGATCAGTGCATTTCTGTTGACACAGGGCTAACCTGACAGCCTAGTTTTGCACAGAAGTACTTGTTCTTTGACTCCTTAAAACAGAGCAAAGGAATTTGTGTTCAATAGGAAGAAGTTTGACAAACACAAAAAATACGTGCCTTGTGTGCATAACATTCATCAGAGAGGGTTGCAAAGCCCCGTGTGGGGGCTGACAGGCTGGTGGTTTTTCTGCTTGTGTTTAAAATTCAAATCTGCCCAGCAAAGATATAGGCACAGAAACCAGTTGGGGACTGACCAGGCAATCCACGTTTCTTTGCTCCATCAAACGCTCTGAGAGATCCTTTTGAGTTTGATAAGCAAGAAAAGCCAGAAACTGTCAGAGACAAATTGTATTTCCTTACGTGGAGCGACGCCGAAGGTCTTGGGCTGGTGGCGCTCTCCCGTGTGCCAGAGGAGAGTAAGCAGCATGTCAGTGGGACAATCTGAGTCTCAGTGTGGAGGAGAGAACTGGAGAAGGCTGCCTAAAGTGACAGGTATTTACCCAAAAGGGTACAGACGGATGCAAGCATCTGAGCTGCTAGACTTGAAGGATCCTCAGTCTAAAAAACAAAAGTGTGGTGTTAGGAAAGTGCAGTGCCTGAACAGATGTAGCTTACTCATAAAAAGAAGTGCCTGTAGGCTTCCTACCAAAGCCAGAAGTGACTTCTAGCCCTGAAAAGACCTTCACTGTGACAACTGGGATTTTGAAATGTATTTTCTCTGCCTCTCTGTTGTTGCATTTCTCTATTTGAATAGTTGCATTAATATATTTCTGGCAAAACTTGTAGAGAAACAGCAGTTTTAATGTAGATATTGCCAAGCATTGATGGAACCTTAATTTTCCTGATTACATACAGGTATTTGCAAGAAAAGATGGATTTGAAGAGTTACACCAAATAGGGAATGGGATTGTATCCCATTTGTTCTGGCGAGTCCCATCATTGAATTTCGACAGTGAGCTTTCTTGGGAACAAGCCCTAATGATTTATTGGAAGTTGACTCATTAATATCTGGTCCAGTTATAAGGAAAACAAATACTTTATTCAGCAGTTCTTCACCTGGAATTATCATGATTCCGCCTACCCAGGCTTCTAGGGAAAGAAAGAATGAATTTTGGAGTCCTTTGTCAAGTGTTGATATGGGCTCAGAGGGGCCCCACAACTCTCCAGAACAAACCATTATGGTTCCTTCTGATATCAAGGACCAAGAATTAGGTAAATGTGGCCTATGAAGCCAGAATGTGCTGTGGTGAAAGTTGTGCACAAACCTGGATGGATTTGGAGCTCTCCCAAAGGAGTTCAGAGGATAAATTTCACGACATACAAGTGCAATGCAAAAATATCCGAGGGTGAAAAAACACTCCCTTATTTCTTTAGAGACTTGTGTAGAGTATCCATCTGTATGGATAAATTCAGCTCTCAAGATCTTTCATAGTGCTGTCATAATGTTGATGAGCCAGACCTTCCTTGTCTCATGTCATGTGCCCTCCAAATATGTGCTTGATCACCTTCATTGTTAAGAAAACACAAAAAAACCTCAACAAAATGGCAAATTAAAACTGAGTGTCTCATTATGAAAATGGAACAAATAGAGATACATTCCTGAATTAGAGCTGTATTTATTTAAACGTGGTCTTAATATTGGAAGATTCCTGATAAAATAACAGTTGCATCATGAATACCCAAGTAATTTTGTGTCACTAGGTAATAATGATATGCTTTGTGATGCTCAGCATAGGGTTCTCCTTTAACTTAATTTTTTCAAAGTTAATTTATTTATAATGACAGTTAAAGAGACTGGATCAGCCCACCCAAAAATAACTATTAACCCACTCGACTGCTGCATCTCTTTGGGCATGGTACTTGTCAGGAGAGAGCCACGGCCACCAGGGACAATGCCCAGCACAAGGAAAGTGGAAAGTGATTTATCAGAAGCAATTAATTTGGCAATTTTAGACAACAACTTCAGAACTTTATTTAATGCTACTTGGTAGTAGTACAAAGCACTGAAATACTTACTGAAATAAGAGCTTTGAGTTGCATATTCTTGTGCCTTCTGTTGGATGATCTGTCTTCTGCTGGACACCTTGTTGCCCACTGCAGCTGATGCACATTCTCGTGCTGGATTCTGCAAATCCCTCTCCTGTGGGGCTGCTGAGACCACAAACTCCCCCATTAATTACCGGATGGAGATGATGCTTGGTCAGAACCACCCTGTGCCACATTCGAGTTGGTGACCGAAAGGTGAAAAGCTTTGATTCCCATTAACGACACTTTGAGCCTCTCTGACCTCCTGGATGTGATTAAAAGCCCGTTAAATTCCCTCAGTAGCTTTGGCTGATATTGTTTGCATTTTTCATTATAATTGTGTATTGTTTGATAATCTAATCATATTATTTGATAAATTTAAGGCGCGAGCATTTTTCTGTTCCACGTTCAAGAACTCACCGTGTTAAGAGCTCTCCTCACCTTTTGTTTTTCTCCGTATTTCTCAGCGGGTGAACGAACTGCTTTCCTTTGTCTCACTGCTCAGAATAACAAATGTCAAAGCTTGGAACCTGGTAATTTGGCAATTTTAGACAATCGCCTCATGAGCACGTTTTAGTACACCTTTGAAGCGGTGGAAGTTCAAAGGCTCTGCAGAGACGAGCGTTGCTGTGCCTGTTGCTATGAGTCATTTGAAGTAATTGGTCCTGTCTGATGTATGTTTTGAACTGAGGAAGTGGCGCTTTATTACCACAATCAGATACAGGTTTTTAGCTAAGGAAGTGGAGTTTTCCTCGCAGATGTAGATGTCTGCCTGATAAGGCAGAAAACAGACAGATGTGCCTCTCTGCACTGGGGAAGAGGTGTGGAGAAGGAGCAAACACAAGAGCTGAGAAAATTCCATGAAGCTACATGAGAGTGGATTTGGAAGCCTTCCCAGTAAGAAAATTTCTCAAAAGCAAGGAAACTTGCCTTTTAGAGAGATAAATACCTAAAGTTTTATATATCAAACAAATATGCCTATCCTCAGATTTTCAAGTGCTTAGACTGGAGAAAAATATCAGATTAAGGGCTCTAAAGGTATTTTAAACAATGTCACCTAATTTTAGGCTCAACATCAGGAGTCTGATGTCCCATTTCCCATAAACATATGCTCACTAGCAGTCCTAAAAGTTGGGGGGGGGTGTGTTTAAAATTCAGTATTATAAGGTATCACTTCATGTTAAGGTGGTTTTTGGAATAATGCAATGTAAGATTAAAGCCCAGAATTTATGTTCGCTCTTATCAGTGACTAATGATGTACTGTGAGGAAGTACCTCTCTCTTGTAAATATTTTACTAAAATTAAAAAAAAAGAAAGCCTTGCCAGAAACACATCAATGCTTTTGGACATACATAAGAGCATCCCACAGAGCTGAACGGATTCTCTGCTCCCCGACGGAGAAGTGTTGAGTTGTGACCCCAGCCTGGGGCTCACCAGCTCCTGGAGGCAGAAACCTTGTGCTCAGATGTGCTGAGGTCAGCCCATCCATGTGTGCCACAGATAGGAGTGGGAGAGCAGTTTTTGGCACTGGGAGGGCTTTCCTTTCTCAATCCCCTTCTGAATTGCTCCCACTGGCTGTGGTGGATCTGCGTCGAGCCATATCCAGTGGACTCTTCAGTGCTGGTCTCCTCTTGAGGTAGCGACAGTGCTGACGATGGGTGTGCACATTATTCATTACTGAGAAGGACCTTTTCTCTCCCCCCGACAGGGAAATCTTGAGGAGGAATCTCTGCTCCCACTGCTGCATTGCAGAGGCCAGAGAAACACAGTAAAACTCCGAATGGTAACAGGGAATATCCATTTCAGTTTGCGAGCGGTGTCCAGAGTAGATTAAGGACAGAAAGATTCACATTTCAAAGGCGAGGGAGACCTTGGATATGCTGGTGTGTGCTTTTGAGTGGAAAGCCAGTACAGCAAGAGTGGCAGACTCAAGTATTTTGCAGCACCACTTTTTTCCTCTCCCAGGTGGTGACAGAGTACAGAAGTGGCTCGGGTCCAGCCAGTTCCAGCGGATCAGCTCCTTTTATCAGTTTTACGATACCGCATTTACTTAATATCACATGGAAAAAAGTAAATGTCTGCTAGGAAAGGCTGGGCTGCTGCTCAGCTGACAGATGAGCTGCCCAGCATGCTGTATCTCCTCTGTGCCCCTGTGTATTCACCTGTTCCTCCACCTCGGCCGTCATTTTTCTCTTTCCCATCTGGGTTCCGGTTGCTTTGGCCAAGTGACAAGTTCACAAATCAAAGGGTTGCACGTGCAAACTTCCCTGGTGAGAGAGGCGAGAAGCTTTGCAGCAGGAAAAAGAACATGTGGGCACGGATTTGGAAGGAGAACTCAAGACTTGGGCTGACCCTCATGTCCACTGCAGTCAGTGCAAGGTCATCTTTTTAAGGTCTTTGGCCTGTGCTCTGGGTTTTGTTTTCAGCCGGGTGAGTGTAACAAGCTCTTAGCTCAGCCTGCATTTTGCCTACACAAATATTCAGATATAAATATTTGAAGATCTTTCCTCCTTTAAATTAATTTTCAGTTTTGTACTAGATCAATGGTAAGGGAACAAAATGATCATAGCGGAGATTGTGGAGAGATGGGCACTGATAGCTTTGATGATGTCTCCAGTGTTTTTTGACTGTTGAAAACATCACATTTCCATTTAATCTAATGAATCGGGGTCTGATCTCATCCCCTATTTGTGCCCATCACAAAGCTGTCGCACAATTTGATACAATAAGAATATTCTCATGATCAGTGAAGTTGCCAAACCAAATTATGGCGATGGTAGGTTAACCCAGGCTCCTGCCCTCTCTGGGAGCTGCTGCCACACACAAGCACAAAAACCTTCTTGCTCTGCAGTAACAGGGATTTCCCCTTCTTTAGATGCTTTATTTATTGTAATGATAATTAATACTTATTAATATGCATATAGATTGTATTCATTTTTTTCTTTTTTTTTTTTAAATTTTTAAGCACTTTGGCTCAGTAATTGTGTTTTTTTTTTTACAGAAATGGGTAATTCCATTTTTTTATCTAGGAAGGCACCATGAACACAGTTAAAGGGATCCAAGTGCAGCAGTTTGGCAGAGCTATTCCAGAAGCTCCAGTAACAGTTTACCCACATTTCTCCTGGCAGGTTGTGAGCACCCTTTGAAAAGGAAAACCTCACCAATAACTTACGAAGTGAATTGGTGAATTAAAAAAAAAAAAAAAAAAAAAAAAAAAA
>VYZQ01065911.1:64211-81896 GCA_013400655.1 Mystacornis crossleyi
AAAAAAAACAAAACAAAACAATTTCTTTGGGGCTTCCAGTAGTGTAGGGTGGGGACTTGTGGCTATGTGTTTCACCTGAGATGTGAGGGCAGAGAGCTGCACAGGCTCTGAAGGGATTTGGAGCTGTTGACCATGTGGAGGACAGTTGTGGGGGACTTAGAAACGAATTTTGGGGAGGTTATCCTAAAGTGAGGGGAACAGGGAAGACAGAAGTGAACAGGAGAGGAGAAGAAGCCTCTCGCCCCTCTGCCCAGCATGGAGGGTGCTCGGGCTCACCTCCCTCCCCTACACCCTGACCTGAGGGCGGGGCACCAGGCCAGAAGTGGGAGTCAGTGCACTCTCTCAGGGGGGTGGAACAGATTCATTTATTTTTTCTCTACGGGGGTGAAAAAAAAAACAAACCCCAAACCCAGGTCAGATACATAAAACATTTCCCCAAACTATGTATGGTTCCTGTTTTCATGTGTTAGGTTTGACACTGAGGCAGTCTTTGCACGCAGTTTTCAGCTTCTGCCACGCTCTCTGCATCACTTGTCAAATTTCCTGCTTGGAAACCGGACTTTTTAGAATTTTTCTCATCTGCCCAAAGGCTTTACTCTCTCCACTAACTCTGCTGCTGATCTCTTCAACATAGTAAACACACTCATCTTCTCACAGGGCTGGTGGGTCTGCGTCTGCAGAAGCACAGAGGAGGCTCCGTATGTTGGAGAGTTCAGCCTGGAAACTGTTGTGTTGCTCTTTGGGGGATGGATTCTTTCTTCCTTTCTCCCACAGAGCTGTAAGAGAATAAAAAGAAATTACCTTTCATTGCGAGTCTATTTGTGGGTTGTAATGGCACAATTTAGAAAGGAATATTGCAGACAGTGAGACCACTCGGATTAGAAATCTTGAATCAGTTTGTAGGGCTATATATTTCCATAGTACTGTGTTTTGTTGTGTGGGGAATTTAATAAGAGATGTAAATCTGCAAACTGCAATGGTATCACCATAAAACATAAAAGATTCATGTATTATAAATAGGTATGACAAATAAATTATTTATATGAATGCATATCTGTGTGTGTGTGTGTGTGTACATGAGCTCATGTTCACTTTCTTTTTTGAAATAATTAGTGGCAAAGTCTTTTATTGTGCATTGCCCTACGACCTGTGCAAGAGCTTTAATGACATTTCACACAAAGAGCTGAAGGTAGAGCTTGCTCTGTGCTGAACTGGAGCATCCCAGACTCATTAAGGTGGGGAACTCCACAAGGCATGTACAGAACAAAAAAATCTCTGCCCAAGGTGGCTGAGGATCATTCTGGAAGTGTCCAGGCACCCCCAAGAACTCTGAGCCAGCAGTGTGCAGTGATGTAAAGGATTGCACAGGCTCCCTACTCTTGCTCAGAATGCTTCTGCAGGTAAATTTGAGTTCTGTCGATCTGCTGCTCGCGTTGTAGCAGATTTTGGCAGCCACGGTGACAACCTTACCGCGATGATTTCTTTTCCCAGCTCTGACTGACAACATCCCGCCCGGTGTGTCAGCTCCTCCAGGAGCATGTGTATTACTCATTATGTGAAGTCACATGAACGCACAGGAGGCACTTGCAGCTATAGATCTCTCCTCAGGAACCTGTGCAGTCTATAGATAGCTGGCTACACAACGGCCTATTTTTAAGCCGGGGTGGGACACTTCTAAATTAAGGCATGAGTAAAACGAAATTGTAGGAGAGCTCCAGAACATTAGAGAAAAATCCTGTGTGACTTCAGTTATGTTATTAACTTTTCCACTTTTGCTGCAGAAGTTGTTTCTGTCAATATTTTACTTCAACGGTGCTGAACGGGAGGAAGGAGCAGGGTCCAAGCAGATGGCTGTCAGCAAACTGATGACGGCAGTTGAGAATTAGTGTCCAAATACAGTATTTAGAACTTGCTACAGTACATAGTTTCCTGCATATGCATGCCAAAATAAATCTGGTTTGGAGAACCTTTCAGGATCTTAATTTTATTTTTATTTGGAGCTTATTCTATTAAGAATAAGCAAACAGGCAGCATACCTTGGCTTAGCAGGGGTGGGGGTGGATCCATCAGGCAGTGAGTACAGAGCTGGATGAACCACAGAGCCCTTTCCAACCTTTATTCACTCCAGCTATTGACTTTCTGAACATCGCTAAGTACCAGAACGAATAATAACATTAATAACATTAATACTATTAATTTGTACCCGTTTTTGCCTACCTCACACACACTCACTATTCAAATCCTTCCCTCTCACACCAGCCGTGTTTTTTCCCCTCCAGATAATCTTCCCGAAGGAGTTGGTAAGGGATGGGTACCATGACATGGGGAATATCTGGTGTCAGGCTTCAGATAACTCGAGGCACCTGAACCAGATGCATTTTTAGCAGGGCGGGACAGCAGCAGGTAGTGGCTGTTCCATTTTGCACACATCTTTTGGTGTAAGTGTGACTAATCTGTTGGTTTGGATACCTGGCTGCAGCGGGGTCAGAGCAGGGGCAGGCTGTCTCTGCTGCAGTGAATTAGAGGCTTACATTCATTATCTCCCAATACCTCATTAAAACGACTTTAATGTGGTGAACATTTGATGGTAGACAAAAGCTTTAATCTTGTGAATATCAAACACACCTGTGTTACATTTCCTCTTGCGAGCAGTTAGCAGAAACAGGTTAACAAGCTATTTTAACTCCTTAATCTGCTGAATTTGTGTGGAAACCAGACTTTCACCAGTCACCTGAGTTTGAACTCAAAAAAAAAAAAAAAAAAAAATTCCTGCATACACCTCTAATTTATCAAGCTCTTTTTTCAAACTCTGCCAGCTCTAGACACTTTTAATAATCTGTTTAATTTTGCACCTTTTTTTTTATCCTGATATATTATATGCAGGTTATATTTAAGGCCCAGATTTGCCCTATTTTTCTTCCTCATCTGACCTAGATTCAAATTTACACACTGTGAAATAGCTAATAAATCCCCATTAAGGTTGTAAAAGGTGAAGGTTCAACCAATGTGCAAGTCATCAAGTTCTAATGTAAAACTGAATGAGCCTTGATATTAGCAGCAGTCTCAAAAAGTGAGGCTGAAAGGCTCTACAGGTTTCCAGCTTTTTTATGGCAGCCTGTGCTTAAAACACCTCACCTCTGACAACACTGTTAAGCCTGTACAACAACAGTGACAACAACAGGCCTTAAGAATAGCAAGAAAAAACATACATTGGCATTTCCAAAAAAGAAATATCAGTGGTTTTCTTTTGCACCAGAATTCTCCCACCAAGACACATTTTATAGTCCACACGTTCTGAATATTTTGTTGCAAGAAAACATAGTTCAATAGATATTTCCCAATAAATATTACAACCTCTAAATACAAAAATTCATATAAAAGCCCTCATAAAATACATTTCTTTGGTTTATCTCACAGTGTCAGTGCTGCCCTGCTGAAATGAGGGGGTTTGCTTTGCTGTTGAAGCCTTGGAAAAGTGGTTTGTCAGTCCAACTGGAGAGTGCTGCTTTTTTTTTTCCCACTAGCCATAGATAGTATTACAATGATTTACAGAGACACGCTGAAAGTAAATTATGTTGTAAACGCCTGTCCCTTGGGTCGACAAAGAATCACAGGGAAAAAATGCAAAAAGTTTGAAATTCCCAACAGCAAAGGTTGACAGGAAAATATGGTGTTGTTTTTCTATGAGTAAAAGTAACTTTTATGTTGTGTTTTCCCATGAGAAATTATAAACTTTCAAAGGAATTTTAGTCTCTTGTATGCACACATAAGAGCAATTTATCTGGTACTGCCCCAGTGAAAACACTGTTAAGACTTTAAAGCTGTTAGAACTATGGCTGAACTTCATCTAGGCTGCTACTACTTATTTGTTCTTGCTGCCTCTTCTTGTCAAAACATTTACTCAGACTTCGAAGAGTTGCAAGTTGGCAACGTGTTAATAATATTAGAATGCATTTGTGTCGGCCATGTGGCCGCAATATTTAAGTAAATTCATCACTTATTTAATGAATAATGAATTCACGAGAGTAGCTATGGAGACGTGGAACCATATGTAGTAAATTAAATGGGAACTTGTCAACGTACAGTAACAGTGAATGTCACCAAAGTAGTTGTGTCTGTTTTACAGCAGTGGTGATGCACTTACAGCGAGCCTGGGATGGATTTCTGACTAGGTATAGGACAGCCACATTTTTTCACACCTAAGCTGCAGCAGTGATTTCTAACAGGTGTGGTAATAAAGTGAGAATTTACACGAGTTCCTCGTCGGTGTGTGCAGGAAAGGTGGAAGAATCTCAAGTTATTCAGCCTGTAAATTACTTAGCAGCATTTTGAAAAGAAAGGTAGAGAACTGTAGGAGGTTTTTTTCCGATGGGAAAATGTCACTGAGGAAAGGGGGGTGGGTGTTACTCAGCTCAGTTCTCATCTGCCCTTGAGCATAATGAAAACTCCAGACATCAAGGATGATTTCCAAGATAATTAACGGGGAAAATCAGACCTGGAGAACAGTAAAGATACACAAGAAGCTCATTAACACGAAATCAAGAAAAGAGGGTGGTGCAAAAGTTCAGAAAGCTAAGTCCATCTTTCTGTTTGACTTCAGAGCCACAAGCAGCCTTTTGGACATCATGTCAGTACTCACCAACCTTAGAGTGAGACTGTCTCATTCCAACCCCCTTCCATGGGCCCGGACACCTTCCCCCATCCCCAGCTGCTCCAAGCCTCATCCAACCTGGCCTTGGACACTTCCAGGGGTGGGACTTCCATCCCGGATTTTGCAATATGCAGATAAACTGTGTTCAGAGGCTCCACTGACCAAACAGTGCAAGAAACCATTAATGGGACTGATGAGCCAAGTGTAGCTTTGGAAGTGCGTCACATTATCAAGCACATGATATTTGGTCATGCACACGACTGAAGGAGTTTCACCTACCTTTAAAAACATCTCTGGTGCAATCCTGTCAGCTAAGGAATTCAGGGTCTTCCAGTGAAGTCTCCAAACACTGAGGGAGCTTCACATAGGGAACTTCACATTTTGGGCTTTAGTGATGTGTTTAAATGGAAATATCCTGCTGTTGATGTAGCTGAAGGCCCCTTGTGTGTGCACATGGATATAGTTTGCTGCAGTCAATAAGGACAGATAAGACACCATATACAGCACAAACACTGGAAAAGAGATAATGCAGGAAAGGAAATAATTGTTAGAAAATAAGGGCAGAACTCATAAAGATTACAGCCATCTTTGTTTGAAATATGTTAGAAGATGACATCCAGCTAAATCCTGGCTAAAGTAATGTTTACGCTTAGGACATCCCCTGAGGTTTCAGAAATTTTAAAAGCTCGAAGACACTTAAAGACATGCGGCCTTTCAGGTCAGAGACAGCTCCAGCCTTGTCACATTTCAGGCGTAAGGCTCATCTTTGCAGCAAGTTTTTCTTGAAGAACTCACTTTTATCACCGAGCCTAACAACAGACTCCCTCCGTGAACAGAGTAACTACTCAGTGCCTCCCTACACCGAGTAACTCAGAGCCCACCTTCACCAGGACAGAAGTCACTCAGCTGCCCCATTTCGCAAACTTGACTCCTGGGATCATCCCTAGGCTCATTCCAATGTAATTCTGGGGATCCGTGTCACACCTACAAAAGTTTCCCTTTATTTTCTCAGCCGCTGAGTTGCGTTACATCCCGTCACGTCACGTCGTGTTGAGTGGCATTATTGCCTTCAGAAATGATGGGATAGAGCGTGACTTGATGTGTTGTGAGTGATGTGACACGGTGTGACATATGTCATAAAATCATTGTCACCCATCAAAAAAAAGTGACAGATCAAATTCAAACAAAGCTTACCATATACTTTTAGTGGCTACCCAATCAACTAAAAACAAATATTTCGAATTGTGAGCCAAAAGCGTGGGAGTATGACTCATTTTTGGTCAATCCTCACATGCCTAACTTGGCATTTTGCATTTCTTCCACTTTCCTTCACACTGTATTATCCAGTTGGTGGGGAGGAAACTTGTTCAGTTCATTTATATTATTCAGTCTGCATATTTGTCAGGCCATTACTTCTAAATATGTTCTCCTAGTCCTTTTCATGAATTGTCCCCATTTACCTTCTCTTTCTTGATGCATTTGAGTTATTATCATGTTATGAAAGTAATAATGTACAGAAAAGGTTGAATTTGTCATCCTGCAACGTTGTACAAGCCAAACTATCAAGAACAAGGAGATAATTTTCTGTAATTCTACATCTGAAGAACACACTATCTATTCAAAAATATCACACTGCTTTATTTCCAGGCTACATATCTGCTCATTAAACATTTCTAATAAGAAATGTAAGATAGGAGGGAGAAAATAAAAAGCACTTTTGCCTTGTAAATGAATTGCTGCATCTCTGACTAAACCAATATCAGTGTGGGAATAAACCCAAACAGCTTTTCAAGACTGGAGTTGGGACAACTGGCAGTAAGCAGTACGTGGTACCAGACCATTACCATTGCTCTAATATTCATGGAGTCAAAGAGTGAATTTCCACATTTCCCCGTGTCCAAAGGGGGAAGGCGTTCGGCGCAGGGATGTGAAGGATGATGTGGGTGCGATCCATCGCTGAGATCGCATAAGGGAACCCTGAAATGTCATAAAATCCCACTCGGATCTGCTGTCACTACTGCTGCTTGTACGGAAAATTAACACATTTAATTAACTGCCTGACCAAGGCAGCTGTTACCTTATATAAAACCTTGAACATCGATGCCCAGCATATCCCATTAGGTGTTCCAGTGTGCCAGTGGTGTAAGACTGATTATCCTTTTACACCAAATGGCACAGCAGGACTCCTCTTGCAGCACGCTCAAGATCTTCCTTAAATTCTTCATGGGGCATAATGATGCTCCAGCCCAAATTGCTTAATAATGTTGTCTTTCAGGACAGCCAACAAGATACACCATGCACAGCAAAACATGTCCTGGCCAGAGCTACTCCTTTCTCTGCCTTTGTTCCTGACATCTGAAAGTATTCCTGCTGCCTCGGCTGTGGAAGCGTTTGGCATGTGATTTCCGTCGGAATACTACGAGCACTATTTTATTTATATTCCGTTTCTATCATTTATGGCAGATGGTTACTTGCCTTAAATTTTTAAATAATATCTTGACTGCAGAATTTCATATTAAAAGTAAACTCTCCAAGTCAGAGGCAAGGGTAGGTTCAGTTGTTTTTTAAAAAAAAGGTTGATTGGAGGATTTTTTTTTGTAGGGCTCATCCCGTACATGCAAGTTTGCCTGAGTGTGAGCATCCAGATTTACACACATATTTCCCTGGAAATACTTTTCTCTTATAAATTTGCATGCTTATATGTTTCATTAACTAGACATTTGAAAGGTAAACCTTTTCTTCAGAGCTGAAACAGCTACAAGTTATTTCATTATAGATGAGAATATTTTGTACACATCTGAACATTTTCTTAATGAAATCCAAATTTTAAATCAAGATTTGAAATAGAGCAACCTCTAGACATGGAGAATTTCTACTGTTGATATTTTTGCTCCTAATTATCTTTCCATTCCCCTCTCTATGCTATAATAGTCACAAGTATGTGCATTTAGAGAGTTTAGACTATGCACAGAAAAGAACAGGACAAACTGGCACAGCCCCACTGATTTCAGCAGAAAAATTCAGGTTTAATGTTTGGCCATTAAGCAATATCAACCTTGAATACAGCATTTTCTACCGTAGGTTTCAAATCACTGCGAGAGAAATAGACCCCAATCCTGCAAACACTTATGTGTGTGTAACTACGCATTTGGGAATAATCCCATTAAATCAATGGGATTACTCGTGTGCATAAAGTTAAGCATGTGTGTAAGTGCTTGCTGGAGCTGGGCCTGAGGGAGAAGACAGGATTTCTGAACCACTGGTACTGTGGGTGTGAACGTTCATATTCCAGTTGTGTGGCTTCAAATGCTCCTCTCCAAGTCAAAAGCTTTGATGGAAAAATTTGCCTTCTTTTCCATCAAGCCAGGGTGTTTTTAAGACCTTATAAACCACCTGTTGTCGTGGCACAGGGGCCACTTATGAGGAGGTCTCCATAAAGCCAAGAAAAGTTCAAGCACACAGATAAGCTGAGACTTGTGTTGTGTTCCCTACCCGCAGTCTTCTCACAGATCCTCTCAGATTTGCAAATTTATGTAAACAAATTCAAATCTACAAGTTGTAAACTGTACATAGCTGTTATTCACGTGTTTGGGGTTTTTTCTTGGTAATCTCAGGTGAAAGGATTCCTGGACTAGGTATTTGAAAATGCAAAGAAGCAAATAGAAACAGGAGTTATGAACTCAGTTTAAAAAAGAGCTCCGTACGTAAAGAAAAAGACAGTTCATCTGAGGTAGAGGGTGCAAAATTTCCTTGTGTAGGAAGGAGATGGTTTAGCCAAAAATATTTTGGGAAAAGAGCAAAAATATAGACAATACAATTCTCTGCTTAGAAAGTCTTATTTTCGGAACAGCTAAAGGATCCATCAACTTTGTGTCAGATAAGGAGATACCTTTTTGCCTAAAGCTCCTCTTCCCTACCATGCTCCCAGTCAAGTTCCTTGCACACTGGGTTAGGAAAAGTTCAATAATGGGCAAGAAAAATCTTCAGGTACAAAGCATTTGACAACAATACCATGGGGGAAAAAAAAAAAAAAGAAAAAAAGAAACAAAGAACTTTTATAACAAAGTTTCCAACCAGAAGAGTGTTTAAGAAATCCCAGATGACTATTCCCACTGAAGCCGGCTATACCTAATCCTGGATATATATTCTCAGCCAGGATTTCAGCAGTTCAGCTCTCAGGGTTGTTCAGAGACGTATTTTCACAAACAAGGGAAGGTCTGCACGTCAAATTCCCAGTTCTGTAACTGGGTGATGTTAAGAACATCTTCTTCATCCTCCACAGATCAAGAACTGGTAACTGAAACTGGGGAAACTCAGCTTATCCTTGGTCCATTTTGTTACCTTTTCACTGAATGAACTGACAATTTGTACCACAGCTTCTCAGATCCTCAGGCTCCTGAGCAGACCCTTGGAAATAGCTGTGTTTTTATAATAAAAGCAAAATTATTAATGTTTCATTGAATCAGTCAGGTTAAAAAGGTCTTTAAGTTCATCAGGCCCACCATTGGACCATGTCCCTCACTGCCACATCCACACGCATTGTGAATTCTTCTGGGGATGGAGACTTCACCACTGCCCTGGGCAGCTGTGCCAGGGCTGGACAACCCTTTCAGTGAAGAAATTTTCCCTGATACCCAACCTAAACCTCTCTTGATGCAACTTGAGGTCATTTTTCTTGTCCTATTGCTGCTACTGAGGAGAAGAGACGAGCCCCCACCTGGCTGCCCCCTCCTGTCAGGGAGTTGTGGAGAGTGAGAAGGTCCCCCTGGGCCTCCTTTTCTCCAGGCTGAGCCCTCCCAGCTCCTGCAGCTGCTCCTGGTGATCCAGACCCTTCCCCAGCTCCACTGCCCTTCTTTGGAGATATTACTACGGAATATCAAATAGAAATGCGTCTGTGTACATATAAATTCAAATAGAACTACTTACATGTGGCATTTGAACCCTGATACTTCACCTTCTTGTCAAAGCTGTTGAGAGCAGCAGAGCAAAGTCTGTGACAGTAAAAAGCACAGGGACTATAACAAGCTTGACCCTTATATATTGCAGACATAAAGCCGGAAGATTGTGTGTGGTCTTCCTCTGATGCCATACTCAAGATTTTTACTGCAAACACCTTCCTTCCAACATCCATTTAACATGCACCCATCTGTCAGGCGATGTTTTCCACAGCAGTGTTAATGTGCCTGTGCCCCCTTCCACTTTGGCAGTTCACACCTTTAACTAGGGCTGGAGCCAGAGTGCAATAAACAGCCTTCCACAGTTTTGAGTATAAAAGGCTCAAAATGTGAGAGACACTTCATCAAAAAAACAAAAGACCAAGACAGAGCAGCTTGGAGCTCTGGAGGGCACGGGGAGTGGTGGGGTTTAGAACTCTGCTTGCAAATACCTCTCCTAAAAAGTAGGGATTATGAATAATAGCTCAAAAGAGAGGGTAGAAAGTTGTGTCTGATGGGAAGGACACAGGCACAAGCTAAAAAAAGAAGCCCTTGCCTGGTTCCCAACCAGGTGTTGTGTCTTAGCTTGTTTAAAAATACCTCTGGTTGTGTTTAATTACTTATGACAAAGGATCCTCAAAGAATGTATCTGTTCAAGCCTTAAGTTTGCATACCATGTTTCACCTTTGTTCGAGGAAAAAAGTATCCCTGAGATACAAAAACTTGAAAAAATATAGTATGAAAGTTACTGCCTTAATGAAATATTAAAAATGCATCAGGAATACTGTTCTGGCATTAAAAATAAACAATAACATTTCTTCCTAGTTACGGTTCACTTCAATTCTTTAAAAATTAATTATTACCTCTTTAAATATTTGATTAAATTAGATTTGGGTGGGTTATCGCTATCCACAAAATACACGGTGTTGTGTATAAATTTGCTTTCTTCAGTCCCTGACATGTACAGGCACGTTACACGGTTGTTTGATTATTAGAAAACTAAATCCAATGGCTCTGTTTTGGCAGTTTGCAAAACATATACTATTGAATCTTGCCACTTCAAAAGGAAATGCAGCAGTATGTTAGAAATCTCTAATAAAAGAGGAAAAGTAAAGCAGAAAAATTGCACTATGTGATATTTGGGATTTTCACATCGTATCTTATCGTGCTGCTATATCTCACATTCTAAAAAGGACACATTATTTTTAATAATGGTTAATTAGGATTTGGGGATAATAGCTTAGAAATCGTAAGAAATTTCTAGGCATATAAAGTCTATTCTGTTCTCAATGCATGAGGATTTATGAGTATAACTACTTAGATAGCAAAGGGAGAATAAACCCTCCAGCGTGTCCTAAGAGAGGTAAGACAATTATTTCTCCAGCATTATGATAAAAGTAATTTAGTATGACCAACTGGATGAATAAAAAACGTCTCTGAATGAGCACAGGAGCTGATACAGTTATTAAACGTTAATTTAAGTGAACACCTGGAAGCGTCCAAGGCCAGGTTGGAGCAGGCTTGGCTCACCCTGGGATGGTGGGAGGTGTCCCTGCCCATGGCAGGGGTGGGATGGGATGAGCTTTAAGGTTCTTTCCAACCCAAACCATTCCATGATTCCTACCTCTGTCAGCTTTCCACTAGACCAGGTTATTCCACGCCCAATCCGAACTGGTGGATGTATAATTTCTGATGCATGTGCATTTTTTAAAGCATCAGCTGATGTGGCACTTTACCTCAAATCAAATATTCTGAGATTCACAATGGGTTGTCCAGGAAAAAAAATATTGAGTTTGAAACAAACAGGAACATTTAGGCTTTGGGGATATGGCTCTCTTCTATCAACTATATTGAAAATATCCAACTTAATCCTCAAAAAGCCAACATTAAGAAAAAAAAAAAAAAATTCAACCTTCACTTAAGATTAATACCACAATATCACAATGCCAAGATCTGGCTCCTGAGCGTGCGTGATGGTTGTTTGGAAAGGATAATTGACTTTGTGGGAAGGTGCTCTGTTCATTGTTCAGATATTGCGGATGACACTTCCTCTCCACTTACTCCTCAGCCCACAGGATGTTCCCACCTCACACACACACTGGGAGAGCACAGGGAGTGCTTTCCTATGGGCTTAGACAGAAGGCTCAAGATGAAAATCGATCATTCCTTCTGACTGTATAAAAAAATTTGAGCCAAACTATATAAAAAAAATTTGTAAAAATTATTTACTTACAAAAGTTTAGGATTTTTTTCCTTACAACTGTAAAATGGAAATTTTTAATGGATTTTTTTTTTAAAGAGTTCAGGTTTTTGCTAATTTTATATGCCTCAAAATGCTGCATAGAACATTAAAAATAAAGAGACAAAATGCCCAGGTGAACTTCATCACTTCTACATTGAAAGAATTTCTTCCCTATGAGGGTGGGGAGACCCTGGCACAGGGTGCCCAGAGAAGCTGTGGCTGCCCCTGGATCCCTGGCAGTGCCCAAGGCCAGGCTGGACATTGGGGCTTGGAACACCCTGGGACAGTGGGAGGTGTCCCTGCCCATGGTAGTGGTGGCACTGGATGATCTTCAAGTTCCCTTTCAATCCAAACTGGGATTCTGGGATTTGGGATGCACACTTTTTGTCACCTAAACCTGGTTGCAGGACTCAGCTCCCTGCACTGCCTCGTGTAGTTTCACTTCTCACTTTTTTCCTGATGTGAGATGCCGAACTTTACAGAAAGATTGAGTTATTGGCAGGAATTGCTCCCACTCTCGAAGTAGCACAGGCTCCTCAAACTAAAATAGAACTAGAGTGGACTGAAGAGGCTGAACGAGGCATTTATCTCCTCTTCGCTCTGAAGTAGACACATCCAAATTATAACAGTGAAATCCGGAGGAATAGCAACTATCTTGTGGGGAATGAGAAAGAAAGTGTCTGGAAAAACCATCCTGCAGATTGAACTCTCTTCCTGCTTCAGGAGCCATCCCCGGGTGCTTCAGCTCAACAGCTATAGACAGTGCTGAGGCACTCAGAGCAGTAGGGCAGGAAGCTGGGCACAGGCAGTAGTGCAGGAAAAATGTTTGCATGATTATATATGTGATAATCCAAGCTCTATTTGCATATTTTGATTTTGCTATTCACTCAAGTTGGGTCCCTGAGGCACTTTCTGAGGTCACTTGGGGGGCACGGGCAAGTGGCGTATGAGAGGCAACGGGGAGAGCTCGCCCTTGGCCAAGAAACTTGCCCAAAAGTGGAAATAAATTGTTCCTGTTTGGGAAAAAAATATAAAGGAAAGGGAAAAAAAAAGGCAGCTTTGGATGGGAAGAGTGTTTCCACAGCCAAGAGGAATTATTTAAGTTGGCTAATACAACACGGCCAGTTGATCCTTTGCCTTTCATATTCCTGCTTGCCTGTCTGCCCCCTCCTTGGGACCGTCTGAAGGAAGGGAAGGAGCAGACAGATGTTCCTGGCCTGTGCTGGTGGGGAATCAGGGACACATCTGAGCTTCTTGTCTCTCTTCAGAGCCACCCAGCTGGGAGTGGTGACTCACAGCTGGGTCACGAGGGCCTTGCCATCAACCTGGGAAGATGATGGATTCTCAAAACATTTGCAACTGCAAAAGAAAATAAAAAATGAATTAAAAAAAAAAAAAAAAAAAAAGGAGAAGGAAAAAAGAGAACAAATTTACATGAAAGGAAAAAATTGTTCACCATCTCTGCCACTTCTGTTGTTTTTTGTTGTCTTTGGAGAGACAGGCTGGTAGGGAGATGGTTAACTTGTCCCCTGAGATCCCAGCAATGGGCCAGCTTCCAGCCATTCCTTGTCCAGTCCTCCTTGAAGGACTTTGGACAAGGCCCTGTAGTGACAGGACAAGGGGGAATAAAGTCAAACTGACAGCAGGCAGGGTTAGACAGGATATTAGGGAGAAATTCTTGGTGGAGGAGGCCTTGGCACAGGTTGCCCAGAGAAGCTGTGGCTGCCCCATCCCTGGAAATGTCCAAGGCCAGGTTGGATGGGGCTTGGAGCAGACTGGGACAGTGGAAGGTGTCCCTGCCCATGGCAGAGGCGGCACTGGATGGGTTGTAAGGTCCTTTCCATCCCAAATCTTTCAATGATTCCATGAAAAGGAAAGAACAGATTTTCCTTCCTTTAAGGACTGGCACTTTTGGAAGAGGATGCTCAGAGTTTTCAGTTTCACTGTCAGGACAAACCCATGATAAGTGAAATAATGCCAGTACCTACTGTTGGGCATTACCTTGCACTGCACGTATAGTTTGGATGAATAAGAAGCATCTAAATTTTTGTGGGTTCATTTAATTTTAAAATGGTTTTAAAAGTCCTTGGGCTGCTGGAGACAACAGGATCTAGCAGGTCACTGGGGGCTGTCTCTTCTTTTCCCATCACCTTCAAGTACAAAAGGAACAGGAGAAGAGTTACCAGGAAAAAATTTCATTCAGTTCCTCACAGGACAGTAAATGAGTGACACTGTGGAAAAACTCACCATGTGGCCAGTGTTAATGGCTCAGGATAGAGCAGTTCCCTATTTTTTACCCTCCACTCTCCTCTCTGGCTGTTGCTGTGTGAAGCACCATCCCAGCCTGAACACAGCACACCGTTCCTCCTTGTCTCCGCAGCTCATATTTCCTTCATTCTCACACAGTACTTAAAATCAACACATAATTATTATTTTTTTTTTTGTAGGAACATGTTTTCATCCCAGAGAAGGAGGAATTTTTTTTTAATGTAATGTTTTCTGACAGTGTTCAATCTCATATCCTTTCCCTTTTGCAGTCACAGGCAGGCTTCCTCTGATCCATTCAGAAATAAAGCATGAATGATATCACATCACAGTTACTACTATTTCCTTATTGATATATTTCCTTTTAATGGTGCTTTCCCTTGGGATCTCCTTTTCCAGCAACATGTTCAGCCATCAGCAGGTTAGATTCAGGAATATAAAAATAGTTAAGACATCTGAACTTAAAGTTAGTGGCCTTTAATAGAAGTGCAGGAAAGGAAGTGTGTGTTGTGATACACCAGGATTAAGACTTTTTAAAAAATACAAAAAAGACTAAAAGAGCTAAAAATGTTCTTTTGTGTAATAAATCTGGAGGGGTTACCCACCACAATGCTGACGAGATTTTCTGTCTGACCTATTTTCTATTTCCTCCTGTTGTCCTTTCCATCCTTCCCACACACATTCCTTCTCTCCTCTCCTGCAACCAAAACTCACTTCAGTTACTTTGTCCCACCAAAATCCAGCACAAACCCCCAAAACCCATCTGCAACCTCAAGTCCCAGAGGCCAGGACAGGAGCCTGGCCTTCTTTGTTTGAAGGATTGGGATATTTTCTCTTATTTATTTATTTCATTTTATCCATTTGAGGACAGGAGCGTTTTTAGGAGAAATCACTGAGTGCTGCATTGATGACCTTGTTTCTTGATGCAGAATTTTTAATTTTACTGGATAGTAATAATAAAGAATTTGAAGTCAGCTCAGAGATCCAACTCTGTGTCTTCTGGAAGTGATCTAACTGTTGGATCAGTGTGTCCCTGGCACATTTGTAGAACAAATTCATATGTCGGCTTCCACAAAGCACTGGTAGTGCCTGAGCTTGCCAGCTCTGCCGTTCTACTGCAAATGAAACAAAATTCAGGCTTTAAATCCAGCCTCTGCACCCTGTTCCAAGACTGAAATTTAAGCGTGGGGATCAGAGGCCACCTCTTCAATGTTGGTTCTGGTTAATCACAAGCTTAAATGGGCTCCTTTTTCAGATGAGGATTGGATATTGTCGAAACCATGCAAAAGAAATATATTCTTTTAAAAAAGAATCTACTCAACGTGCCAGAGACGTTTGGAGAAGTATTGATCTCTTGTGGTTTCCCTAATTTAAGACACCTCCTGGATCAGGTAATCTCAACAGACTGGCGCACCCACCTGGGCCAAAATTTCATGCTCTGTGTGTGTATGTGCTGCATAAAATGAAACGTGTTCACAACAGATTTGCTTAGCTGGCCCCACATTAATTGCTGCTGTGCCTACAGAAGCTTTACCAGGAACAGACTTAACACCATTTTTCATTTAATCAAGCTCCCAATTTGCATCTTGTACAAAGTTTCAGCTTATCTGACTGATCTGAAAAGGCTGCCCTGTCCCTAGAGGATTGATACATGATCTTTTACAGGGCATGATAAATAATATTTTTAAAACTTAAATAAACAAGGTCTCTGAGTGTTTTCCCCTGAAAAGTTTTACTACATTTATGACAATTTAAATATGCCTCTTGAGAGCCAAACCATGAAGATAAAGAATGCAACAGGGCCAGACAAGGGAGCACTGGCATTCTCCACATTTTGAAAGAAGACAAAGCCTGACATTTACCCCTTTTTTTGGATGATCAAAAAAATAGATAAATAAATTACTAAATAGGCTCATTACAGACTCATTGTGCTTTTTCGTGTACCTACAGCTAAAAATGAATCACATTTTAATGCATGAAAACCAGGTGACAACAAATTTGAATCTTGTATGAAATAATGAGCTGTATTTTCATTTGAGATATGTCAAAATAAAATACCACTGGGACAAAGTGTGTCTCACTGAATCCTTTATAATAGGCAACATAACCAGCAGTGTGTGAAACCAGAGAAATTCAAACCCGCACACTCAGGATCACCTTTAAAAGGTGGCAAGAGTGGATTTTCCTTTAATTCTTTTTGGCTCTTCTTATTAGGGAGAGGAGAACCCTCAAAAGGATTTTGGGATCCACTAGGAAAACAGTTTCTTTATGGCAGATATTGGAATTTTGGGTAATACAATGCCCACCAGAGTGTACAAACCCAGAGCAGAGATGCCTCAGGTTTTGGCTGAGTACGGCCAGGCAAACCTTGAAATTCACTCTGATGTGACCAACTGTATTTTGGGGGTTTGTTTCTTATTATAAACTTATTATAAATGCTACTGATTGTGCATTGAGGGTGGGGGGGTAGAAGAAGGTTGTGCTGTACATGAACATGTGTAACCAAAAATAAATGAAACACACCCATGGATCACTTCTCTTCCCAAGGCAGATGTGTGACCATGGAAAGCCCCACCAGAGTGGAAAACAAGCAAACAAAACCCAAACAAAGGAAAAAAAAAATTAAAAAGGGTGTTTTCTTTTCAAAGTTAACAGAATAAAGCAGAGGTCCATGATAAAAGGACTCTAAGAAAAGAGCTTTATCTCTACCACCACTCTGCAAGAGGGACACTGGCAAATACGCCCCATTCTTAGGGAAAGCATCAAGAACTTCCTTCTCCTCTTGATCCCAGTCTGTATTTACAGCCAAAGCTTCAGCCAGTGCTGGGATTTTGCTGTGAGTGTTCACACATCTGCAGCAGGGGTTACCTTTAACTCCCCCCACACCTGCACTGCAGGTCATACCTGAAAAACTTCTGAACACTTTAAACGCTTTTGTCCCTGCTAAAATTCTCAGAGGAGCACACAGCAAGTCAAAATTCATCTAAGCAATAAACAGGTTCACTCAGTGGGAGTGAGTAGAATTTTATGCATTTTGGCCCTCCCATGCAAGCTGCACTTAAAAGACCACCTGTACTCCAGCTCTGAGCCCTCACCTCCCACTCTGAGCACAGCAATAATCAGCTTGGGATCAGCAGACGGATCAGAGGACAAATCAGCTTCCTTCGGTGTCCAGCATCCCTTCCTTTGCCATCTCTGCTCATCTTTCACCCCTTTTCCAGCAGCCAGGTGAGCTCGTGCCTCACCACAGGGTCCTGAGCAGAGCCTCCTGGACACAGCTGGGCTCTCACACCACGTTCCATAGGGACACTCCGGCGACGTTCCTGCCCCTCCTGTGCTTCTCCCTCTGCCACGGCCTCTCTGCGAACTCAGATGGGTGACAGATGCTTTTTCTCCCCCACCCCGGTTTGTCAGCGGGATAAAAATAAGTGATTTAAATCAGTCTCTTTTTAGTACCCAACCAGCTAGCCCTGCCTAATATTTGTAGTCTAAATAATCGCCATATGTGGCAGTGGAATACAAGTTTGTGGCCTTTTTTTTTTTTTTTTTTTTCTTCTTTATTGTGGGGGGTTTTCTCTTTTCTCGTCGCGCAA
>VYZQ01065911.1:89164-100302 GCA_013400655.1 Mystacornis crossleyi
TCTCATTTAGAAGCTGGGATTTGTTCTCAAACAAGGTGAACCACAGGGAAAAATATCATTAAATATTTTCTCAGTACTCCAGCTTGCCATAGACTGGTTAAGAGTCCTGTCTTTGTACAGATCACGCTGCTTGCAGTTTTCATATAATTGCAAATCCATCTCCCTCCTTGGCTCCTTGAGCAGGGATGTAAAGGACTGTGAATTGTACAGAGTCGTCCCTGTGAAATTGTACAACCAAGGAAGATGTGGAGGGGTTATGCTGTGCATGCCAACGTCAAGTGTTTGCTGGAAAGGGCTGGATTACCGAGGAGAGAGAATAGATCAGGATATTAACTGCCAGCTATCAAACAATCTCAGGATATTTTGGTAGTGGCTGCAGCAAAACTGAGCAGATCTTTTTAATATTCTGTCTTGTTTCCGTGAAAGCTGTGAGGAGTTCAAGAGGATATTTGATTTATATTTGTGCATTTTTGTTTGGATGAGGACTGTGAGAACCCAGTGGTTTTTGGTTCATGGGAGATCTGGCACATCGCTCTCTTGGTTTTGATTCAAGCGGGTTCACATCCCCCGAGTTTCGCTTTGACTTTTGATTTTGAACAAATCCAAAAAAAGGCAAAACAAAGCCCTGATGAACCAGCTAACTTTCACATGGTTTCCACCCAAAATTATAAACTTTGCCCCCTTCACAAGTGGAAAGCCGTATTCAAAATGATAGGCTTTCCAAATGCCGTTAACTGGAGCTATTTTTATGTCAGCAAGAAAGATAACCCAAATTCTTCTGATTTTTCCAGGATGAGGGGCTCAGATATCCAACTGATCTTCTCAGAGGACCTATTTACCAGAGAGGTAGCTCTGTGAGTAGAAAAAAATCAGAGTAGGAACTTGAGGGCTCTCCTGGCACCTTTCTTGAGCAAACACGAACATGTCATTCCTACCTCCACCTTTAAATCCTCTGCACTGGGCATTTCAAGAACGGGTTAAGCACAGTAGAATTTCTGGATGTAACTCTGGCCGGAAGATGCCATTCCGCTAAAAGAAAGCTTTCTCACATTCCATGGGGTCATCTAAGATGGAAGCTTCACAAAGACTTTTGGATGCTTGTCAGGACCTTCTTGTAAACGCTGTGTCCTTGGCCAGTTCCAGAATACCTCCCGTGTGAATCTGTCACAGAAAATCATGCACATGGTTCTGGCCCTTGTAAAGAAAAGACAAAAAAAAAAAAAAAAGATAATGAAAAGCAGGGAAATCTCTGAACGTTCAGGAATAACTTTCTCAAATATCCTCAAAGAAGAATCACAGGATACTGAGGGTTGGAAGGAACCTCTGGACATCTTCTAGTCCAACCCGAAGACTCGAAGTAGCCAAATCAAACACCTCTGAGACCTGCTTATCCCAGTGGGCCCCTTTTAAAAAATTATCGATTCATAATGAAAATGTATTATATAATAAAAGTATTTTTCAAAAAAGCATTAATTGCCATTTTCAGTTTATGCTTCCGCTACATCTTATTTTATCATTGTGCTTTTCTCAGCTGATTGGACTTGAGTTACATTTGTATTCTTTTTCTTTTTATAATATAGGATTTATATATTTCCTAAAAAAGATTATGTGATACTTTTCGCAATGGGAATTTTTTAGTCACATCAACTATGTTACCATTCTTTGATATGAAACGATAGAGCTGCATTTGCTTTTTCTGTAAGGAAAGAGAGGTAAACCTCACATTTTGAACATCAAACTGCAGTGTTGGGACACTTTTTCTTTTTCACTCTCCTTATGATGCTAGGGTGGCCCTTGCCCTGGCTCACCGCGTCCCGCTGCAGGCGTCCCGGAGGCCTATGGCAGCGTCTGGGAACAAGCAGTGTCCTTGCTGAAAAGGCAGGCAAGCACCCGATCTTGGATAGTGTCCGCAGGGGCAAAGANCAACCAACCTGTAAAAACTTTCTATGAATCATTCCCCAGCTTGCTCCCAAGCTGGGGTACTACAACATCCTTATTTTCTCCTTTACATTTCTTTTCCTTCTTTTGGCAGAACTGTCTTGGTAACTTCAGGGTGTTTGGTACTCCCAAGCAAGAAATTACAGCATCTTGCAGCTCTATCCAGGTTATCTCCACACACCTAGCGCTGGATATTCAGCTGACATTTCACAGGATGCTGGAATGTGCTCCATTATCTCTGTAGAAGCACTTTGAAAACTTGGATGGGATCCAGTTAAGGAGCCAAAAACAATACTGTGGAAATTACCTGACCAGTCAAGTCTGTAAAAAGTGAGTTACAAACAGCGTAAGCTAAAGCCAGTAATTCTAACAAATATTCCTTGGCTATCCCATAAGCTAAAATGAGAGTAATGAGGACATTGTAATGCTTTAACTTGAATAAATAGCAAAAATATTAGCTCTCTTTGTCTGAAGAATTGTCAGATTTTAATGCTCGAACCAGGTTAATTTTAAAATTGTTTGGGATGGTGGATGCTGACAAACGGAGTGTAACTTTAAGCTGGACTCTGGAACAGCGTCGTGGGTGGATTATGAGACCCCCGAGGAGCACCAGGCAGCCCCAAGCAGTGCTACTGGATCAGACCTCAGCTTGTGTTCCCATGACACTCAAAAGAGGCAAAAGAGGCACATTTTCCACAAGTTTGTAAACATGACAGCTTCCAGCAAAAGTGGTGAGAAAATTTGGGGGATTTTGTGGGTTTTCTTTCAGGCATCTACTCCATGTCACTGGTGGGAGCTGGGAAAGTGGCTGTTGCAATAAAATGGACCATAGGCTCTTCACAAAACAGGATGAAGTGTTTATATTTGGATATTATGGTGATGGATGTTAAAAAAGCAAGCTAAGATAAATAAACATATTAATTATGTGTCAAACCACAGGACATCTCTTAGGACACTGTGATGGGAAGACTCAAATGCTAGAGATAACTTTGCTTCATTTCAATGTATTTCTTGATGAGCTTTATTAACCTTTAGGGACAAATGAATCTCAGAAATGGTATTTGTTACTGTGACCTTCCGTATTTCCTCCTCGCACTTAAAGGCAGGATGATTTCCATCCAGAAAAGAATCTAGATGGTGGAAATATGTATGATTCCAGTGACTTAAATACATCGCTGTGTTGAGATGGGACCCAGAAATTAGTGTCCCTGAGTCTAAACTGCACTGGAAGCTATTTAGTAAAAGAAGGACAAGTATTTCCCTCCTTTCCTACTCCTACTGAGAGAATTTTAAAATCGCTCAGCTCGTTCTCCATAATTTCTCTCCACAGCCCAATAAAAAGGATAACCTTCTGTTTCTCAAAACCAAAATTCAGAGGAAAACTGCAGCCACATTAGAAGGGCAGAAATAACTTTCTGATTCCTTGCTCCAGTTTATAGAATAAACCCTTTAATTAAAGCAACTCTCTGGTCAAGCTGACGCCTTTTTATTTATTTATTTATTTTTTTTAGAGTCTCCTGTCGGTCTGTAATTTATTTTATTTGAATTCGTCAGGGTGTGCGAATGATTCAGAGTGCCCCAAACGAAATGGGGGCAGTCAAAAGATGTGATGCTGCGTCATCACGGAGCCCATGGCCACGAGCCAGCTCTGTCAACACTTGGCTTTGTACTGTCCGGGGGAGAGAAGCTGATTCTTCAGCAGTGTCTAATCAGTTTAAAACAAATCTGGAAGATGTTACTAGAAGACAAGATGAGATCCAGGCCACAGCAGCTTCTGCACACAAAGAAATGAAGGATTTCGTTTGAGAACGAAATTAAAGAGGTGGAAACAACTCTTGACAGTTTCAACAGGATTTTAACTGTGGGTAAGAAGGAGTGAACTACTGGTTTAGGAAATGGGACTGCTGGTACCTGGAGACAGGACCTTGTTCTGTCACCTCTGCTCTAGCAACAGAGATATCAGGGAAATAAAACTCCTAGTAAGCAATGGAGAAGTTCCTGTATATTCACAGCAGCATTCCAGTACACAAAGGGGACACACAGAAGGGCTTGCAGTGATAAGACCAAGGGAACTGGTTTTAAATTGAAGACAGGAAGATCTAGATTAGAGATTAGGAGGAAATTCTTCCTTGTGAGGATGGTGAGGCCCTGGCACAGGGTGCCCAGAGAAGCTGTGGCTGCCCCTGGATCCTTGGAAGTGTCCAAGGCCGGGTTGGATGGGGTTTGGAGCAACCTGGGATAGTGGAAGATGTCCCTGCCCATGGAAGGAGCGTGGAATGAAATGAGCTTTAAGGTCCTTTCTAACCCAAACTGTTCTGTGATTCCGTGATTCATCATAACCTGGTTAAGTCTTGAAAGGAAACCAAAGTCAAATAATTTGGAGAGTCATAATGACAAGAAACAGTTACCTAATAAATCACAGGAGGTGTATATGGAAAAGGTAAATATATACTTTTGATTGATGAAACTTCCATTTGAGTCCATCCAAAGGTTTCAGAAACCCAACCAAGCCAACACAGTTATCAGGGAGCTCCACATTCATCTTTCAGTGACTCATCTGGAAACCTCCCAACAGCCCTCGATCACACAGGTATCCTTGCAAATGAGAAACTATGATGGTTTTCTTTGGGATTTGTTTCTGGAAAACCTTGTTTCCTTCTGACATCATGCAGTAAAGGAACGAAGGTAGAAATCCAAACCTTCTTTCCTGTCTGCAGGCAGAACACGACTAAGGCGTACTTTACCCTTGCAGGAGTCAACTTCAAGGACAAGTGGGTCACTTCAGTACTCAGAAAGGGAATAGAAATAGTTTAAAAAGTGGTAGAGGAGCTACTGGAGCCTTCTCTTACTGCTACAGAGAAGATGTTGCAGGGGTAAGAAAAGGATGTGTCTCAGGGAGAGTCACATGCTGGTTTTAAAGCAGAAAACAGAAAATATCCCCTAACATTAATTTAAAAACAATCAGATAAGGTGTTTTATAAAGCAGCTGCTACTGGGAAAGAAGGGGGGAGATGGGGGGGTGGAAAGAGTTGTAGATCCACAGGAAATTCCTCCAAGCTGAAGGAAGCCTTCAGTATCTATCATTGCAAACTAGTGGGAAGGAGTCAGGAAGGAGCAGGAATGTCCTGCCTGCCTCACAGCTGCCCAGTGGGACCTGTGATTTTCCTTCATCTGCCCCAGGACAGATAAACCCCCAGGAGCCCAGGCATCCTCAACTCCAACAGATGTTGCATCACCCCTTTTCGTCTGTCCCCTTATCCAACATGTTATAAAGATGAGATTTAAGTTATTTTCTTATTATTAAAGGGGAGAATAACTCCCAGTGAAAAGAAAAAGCTTTCCTCATTGCAGAAACTCAGACTACCAGGATGTATTCCTCTTCCTTATCATTTCAGAAAAAAAACCCACCACTTTTTCCCTACAATATTTTGTCCTCGTTGTTTTTCTCCTCTTGGAGATCTCTTCCCTCGTTCCCTTCACTTTGATTCCGATCCATGTTTCTGGTGGCATGGTCACTGGCTCCAAGGGAACAGAGTTTATCCCTTGCCCTGTAGGGCTGCATCTATTAAACCTCCCCAGCTTTATTCAAGTAAAGCCTGGTGAAACATTCTTTTGCCTGATGTGGGAATAAAACCAATATCTGAGTTGAGACAAATTCCTCTACCTCTCTGTAATTCATCTTTTTCACTTTACATGAGGATTTTTCTCATGGTCTGTGAAGCAGGTCAGATTACCTTAGATACTTTGTCAGTAGCTGAATGGATAGGGTATTATAAACCCTAATTTACAGTCTCCTCTAACTTACTGTATATAAAATACTGAAATATTACAGATCCACTTCAGCTAAACCCCAGAGTGTCTGCAGCTTAGCCAGGTTTGGCCACAGAATCATTGCTTTTAGGGCCTGCAGGAACCCTGACCTGATGGCCACTGAGCAGTGTGGATCACAGAGTCTGAGCTCCCCCTGCTTACCCAGTGAGGTCCTGGGTCACACCTGGATGTTTTGGGTTCTTGAATATTCCTCCTTGTATTTCCTGAACCCACAGAAAATGTTGAAATTTATTGCAGCAAACGCTACAACCACTGGATCCAAACCTGTTCGGGTTATACATGAGCAGCCCAAAAATGGTGTTCTAGCACCATGGTGCATTTTTGAATGAACACACGGCACTACAGCAGGCCTTAATAATGGCTTTCAGCCTCCTTTCTTTCCCAGAATCATGGAATGGTTTGGGTTAGAAGAGACCTTCTCAGGCCATCTAGTCCAAGCCCCCTGTGTTCAACAGGGATATTTTCAACTTGACCAGGTTGCTCAGAGCCCTCTCCAAACTGGACTTGGATGTTTCCAGGGATGGGGCATCTACCACCTGTCTTGGAAACCTTTGTTCATTCTTCCCTTCAAATCAATAATTTCATTTTCCTTCTTCTGTCTTGCTCTTCTGCCACTTCATTGTCACATCAGCAGCAATGGACAGGAAGATCTGGAAGGTCTGAAACCCTCTGTTCGCTCTCGGTTTCTCCACTCCCTTCACCCTCACCAAGATTCCACACTTCCCACCACAGAAGACTCCCACAGTAAAATCTAACACCACAACAGACACTAATTACAAACGTTGTTGCTAAACTCAAATTGCTAAACTAAAGTACATCCCTAGCTGAGGGAACAAGGAGAGAGCAGACACGCATTGTGGCAGGAAAACCTTTGGCTGCTCAAGTTCATATCATCCCAGCTCGAAACTCTCGTGGCTGAAGCCATTCCAGCGGCACTGCTTACCTTGGGAAGAGGCAGAGGGGATGCTGCAAGCTTAGCTGCACCTCTCAGTCTGACTTCCACATCTCCTTCATCTCTGGGAGACGACCTCAGAGGTGGTCCAAGATGATCCAAGCAGCTGCTGAATTCTCCATGATGAGGAGCATGGGCTGATTTATCCTGCAGTTCCCAGCACGGAAACTGGTCTGCGGATAAAGACCTGAGTCTGCAGCATCTTCCATCAGCACAAAACATACAACTGTGCAAGAAACCTTTTCATAATCATGAGGGGAAAGAGAGAGAGAAAAAAAAAACAACCCAAATTCTTAAACGTATTCAGACTCAGCTGGAATTCGGACCAAGAGATGGACTAGCTACTTACTTATCCCTGAGGCACATTCACCCCTCTCTGTAATTAAGCTCTTGGGCTGTTTTGTTAGTGGTGAGAAGCAGGCTTTGCCAAAAGTCATCTGGCTTTATCCCTGAGAACACTGACAGGTTTTTTCCCCCCTCCTTGCTAAAGAAAGCTTTCAATTTTCATTGCTTATGTGCTTTAGGTATAATTTTTTTTTTTTTTTACCTTTCACGGTGTTATTTCCTACCCATAAAATTATACAAAAATGGTCATCAGTGAGCCTGCTGAAAAGACCAGCCACTATACATTGCAGAGAATAACCTTAATATTTATAAAAAAAAAAAAATAAAGACCATATTTCTTTTAAAGATCTTGCTCTAAACAAACTGAATTATTCATGCATAGAATTGTACAGCATTAGAACACCTGTTTTCAATCATGCATAATGTAAAATCACTCATTACCTCACAAGAGCCTCTACATCTCCAGCAATCAAATGGCATTGAAACAGCGGAACAGGTGCTTGGCAGGTGGATCCAAACAGATGTTTTAGGCTTGGTTGTCTTTTCTTGTACAGGTGTGGTGATCTTGTTTTCAACGGCATAATTGCTATTTGAATAGGTGATATTTAATTCTTACGTGCTTTAATATTTATTTTTGCTTCTTCAATTCCTTTTTTTTTTTTTTCCACTCTGCGAACTGCACAGGCTCGAAGCAGCCTCAGAGATGTGAGAAAGCTCTGGGCTGAAACGTCGGTGATGCAGTGGAAAGTACAGTTCCTCTTACTCAGACCTTCATGCCACAAATTCTCACCCAGGAGACTTTGTCCTTTTTTCTAGATAACTTGTGCAAAACCACTGCAGAGACCTCCAGACTCTCAACCACAGTCCAGTATTCCCTTCCTGAAACGATATTTGAATGTTGGATGTACGGAGAGATGATATTGTTTCCTCCATGTAAACAATAAAACAGGAAATGGAGACAATCTCTGCATGTTTTTCCAGGATTCAGTGATGCACACTTTAAATGTTCCTAAAAACTCCAGCAGACTTAGTGCACTGATGTTGTGAAAGAGAAATACATCGGTGATGGAGGACAGGGTTAGACTAGAGATTTGGAAGAAATTCTTCCCTGTGAGGGTGGTGAGGCCCTGGCACAGGTTGCCCGGAGAAGCTGTGGCTGCCCCTGGATCCCTGGCAGTGCCCAAGGCCAGGCTGGACATTGGGGCTTGGAGCAGCCTGGGGTTAGTGGAAGGTGTCCCTGTCCATGGCAGGGTGTGGAATGAGAAAATCTTTAAGGTCCCTTCCAACCCAAACCATTCTAGGACTTGGTGGTTACAAACCTTGACTCTGCTTCTCAAACTCCTGTTTTTCACGTGGGCCTCATGGGAGAGAGACGTGGACCAGTGGCCTTTGCTAAACCAGACTGTGGACCTGGCACTCTGCAATAGCTGCAGAAAGCGCTGAACCTGCAAGAAAATAAAAAATAAAAAGGCAAGAATTTGACATCTTCCTCTTGGAATTTAGAGAAAATGAATCAACAGTGGCCAAAAAGTATTTTGGTGCTCATCGCCCTCAAGCACCGATTACTGATTGGCTGAAGCCGATACATTTCCACTCCTACTTCAGTTTCAACAGCAAAGTAGCCAATCATTAGAAACAGCTTTAAACTTGGCACCCTGGCCAGCATCTCGAAAGAGCAGCCGAGGACTGAAAACCCATGGTGAATGTTTATTGCTCTGACACGTCACCCGCCCTCAGGCTGTGTTTGGTCCTCGTGGTCCGACGCCGCGGGCGCAGAGGGATAAACACGGATGCAGTGACCCGGGTCGGTGCTTCACACAGGTGTGCTCAGAGCTGAACAACTCTTCATGATTAGCACCTGGTGCTAGCAGGTGTAAACAACAAATGTGTTTTGTGCCAAACCATTGTGTGTCAAGGACCAGAGCAGTAGTGTTTTTGGACCACATGTCACCATTGAATTCTACCCTGGGAGGGTGGGGAGGCCCTGGCACAGGGTGCCCAGAGAAGCTGTGGCTGCCCCATCCCTGGAAGGATCCAAGGCCACGTTGGACAGGGCTTGGAGCAGCCTGGGATAGTGGAAGGTGTCCCTGCCCGTGGCAGACGATTTTTGGAGTCCCTTCAACCCAAACCATTCTATGATTCCAGGGTTTTACAACACAGAAAATGATTTGTACAAACATATAATTCACTTGTTCTGCCTCGCAATCCCGTATTTCACTGCATTTTTCAGTGTCAGGGATCTCATTTTTCTTGGAGTATAAGAATTTCCCAGTATTTTTAAGCAGGAATGGCAAAAGAACCTGATTCCACTGATCAAGGGATTTATCCTGGATTTGCCTCACTGAAACAGGCGCTCATTTGCCAGAGTAGAAGGAACAGTTAATGGATCTGTCCTGAACCAAGTATGACAGAACTTAGATGACACTCACATTAGCAAGTAGGGTATCAAGACTGATAAGGACACATAAATATGTAGATGCATTTATCTATACAGTTCACACTTACAAAGGCAAGAAGCACATCCAGCATTCATTTACATGCTTATTCACGTGTAGCAATTAAAACATATAGGAAAAGTATCTGATAAAAAGTTCTACCAATCCATGGTGGCTTACCTGTCCAAAGACAGCACATGCCTCAAAGCAGAAACTTCCAGAAACAGCAGCTGCCTGCAGTGACCTCTGCACCACCTCCTTCACTCCAGCACTTCATCCTTCTCCTGGGCTCCCTCTGTGGTAAACAAACAGGCAGGAGGCTTCATTCCCAGCTGAAAAGCTCCAGAAAACCTCCCTTCAGCACATTTCCACAGAGACTGTGAACTTCTTGTATTTCTGGGTCAGATATGTGTGACTTCTGGTGGAAGTTACTTTAAACACAAGAAAAGCAAAGAGAAACAAAGGATGAATCCGTGTATCCAGGATGGATTTAAAGCTCAGCAAACGCTTCCCAAATTCCATTAGGGATTATTCTCTGAACATTTTTCTTTCTTAGGAGAAAATATAAACTCTTACCTTTGACACAACAGGTCCATCTCTTAGCTCCAGCACAGCCTCAGCATCTACTGATGTCCCCTAGTGTTCCTCCTTTGACCTCCCATCCAGCCCCAGGTACTGGAGCTCATCTTTAACCCAGGATGAGGTGGTTTGGGTTGTTTTTGAACATTTCCACAAAGAGCTGTTTGATCTGAAGTGCTGCCTTCAGGAAACAGAGCTGCTCTCGTCCTCCTCTTAAGAACTTTTGACCACTTTTTGCTCCAGGATCTTTTCCCACATCCTTGCCTCCATGACCGGGCTTCAAAGGACAGTGTGCTCTTCCCTTTGACAACCCTCACCAGCTCTGCACCTCCCAGCTTGGGATGGGTCTGTGCAGCTTTTCTCCACGATATATTTCCATTCATTCCTCACAGTTAGTTTGTGTCTCAGCTGATCACAGAGGCAGCATGGATTGGCCTCTCCAGGATGCTTCGGATCAATTTTCTTTTCGCATGAAGCATAAATTATTAACACCAGGCACTCAAACCCAACTCACTCAAAAAGTTTCACGCAGTTTACAAAAAAATCTAAATGGATTAATAACTCTGAAAGATTGGTGAGTGTGAGCTGTGTGAATTCCAGGTGGGAGGGAAACTCCTGAGATAAAGGACTTCTAATGAAAAGCATCTTTTTCATTTATGGGCCAGTAACAGCTCTTTTGTGTCTAAGGCCTCAGAATCATTTAATGTCGCTATGGCTCTGCATATTCACCAATAAAATGGTCATGTTGCTCTTCCCGGAGAGATGTTACAAGGGGGTTATGAACAAAGTGGAGAAATTAAAAGGCTTTTGCCCAGGTGCAGTGTGCTCTTCATGTCTTGCTTACCTGAGATGTGCATCCTGCAGTTCCCTCACTCAGCAGTGCCTCTGGAGCACGGTGGGCTTCACACTCTTCCCTAAGGGTGAGCAAAACAGCAGCTCACAGATCCCAGAGTCACACAATCATCAGGCCTGGAAAAGCCCTCTAAGACCATCAAGTCCAGCTGTTAATGTGACACTACCAAGGCCGCCACAAATCATGCCCCCAAGTGCCACATCAC
>VYZQ01065913.1:5990-17537 GCA_013400655.1 Mystacornis crossleyi
ATTAGTAAATTAATATAATTAATTTAAAAAAATCTCTAATCTTATTTATTTTTACAGTATGTATTTGAGAGATAAATATGATTAATGTAGATGCTGGGGATCTCTGAAATTTCTACCAGAAGTTTAGAATTATGATTTGTATTTGAAATGTTGCTTAAGAATATTTAAATTTATATTAAATCAGAGTAATTACTACTTCATCAGTTGTGGACCCTTTTTGTTACTAAAAAGTCGCTATGAACAGAACATATTGTGGAGGGCTGATTTTGGCTGGCTGCCAGCACCCCCCTCCAGAGGACAGAAAGAAAATAAGATGGACAAGATCATGGGTTGAGGCAAAGACAGTTTGATAGGAAAAGCAAAAGCCACAAGCGAAAAGGAAGAAAAGAAGACTAAGTTTATTCACCATTTCATGCCAGCAGACAGATGTGTACTGGTTTAGCCAAATTTGGAAATATATCCTGCGGGAGAGAGGATAGGTTACAAACCACCCCTCCCCNAGTTATCCCTCCCTTCTCCTCCCCACCCTCCCTTTCATGGCTGAGTATGATGCACACAGTGTGGAATATCTTCTGGGTCAGTTCAGATTAGGTGTCCCAGCTGTCTCCCCTCCAAACCTCTTGCCCATCAGGCCTACAGCCTGTTGGCCTTCTGAGTGATGGGTTGGAGAGACAGCCCTGATGCTGTGCAAGCACTGCTCAGCAACAGCCAAAACATCAGTGTGTTACCAACACCCCTGTCGCTATAAATGCAAAGCACAGCACTGCATGGCCTGCTAAAATGAAAGTTAAGTCCATCCCAACCAGATCCAATGTGTGTAACAAAAGGAGATGTGCAGTATTATGTGTGATTTAAGCTGTGTTTAGATATGCATATACTTTTTTGTTCACAAGAGCATGTGAAAAAGACATTTTAAAAAAATCAAAGTGGGCAATATATATGACATATAGCTAGAAAAAATTATTTTGAAAAATAATAAAAGTTTAAGGTAAAGTGTATATAAATGTTAATTACAAATGAGATTTTAATGTCCTGAAATAAGATCATTTAATCCTACTCTCCTTGTAATGACTAGTTTCTCTTGATTAAGTCTCACATTATTTTATTGCCTTGTACCATCATAGTGCTGTGACCACTGCTGCTTCAAAGTGAGTTGTGTACTATTTCTGTCTTCTCCTTTAAAAGACCAAATATTATTGTACAAGGCTTAAAATACTTGTTTTTACCTGAAGAACTACATTTTCTCTTATCTGCTTCTAAGCATTCTCATGGCTTCAACTGGTTTCAGAATGCAGGGAGAATTTTTGCACTGTTTGTTCCTGAGCAGAGAGGAGAGTTTAGAATTGCTCTGCCAAGCCATTCAGCAACCTTCTACTTCTCCCATTCATCAGTGTAGAATATCAGCTTAGTTACAAAATCTCCCATATAATGAATAATAAACTCAGGAAATACTGTAAAATACATAGGTGGTGTTCATGAAGCTTGGGCACATACAAGGTAAAGATCTCAAGATATCCTTATTAAGGACCCTATTTGCTTTAGCTAGTAACATATGGATGATAACTTTCAGTCAGTATAAAACTATTTCTGGATCAAATTATCATTGAAGAGTAGCATTTTAAAATGTTTTCTACAATGAGCATCAGACAAAGATATTTGCTGCACAGTTTATTTAATTATGTCTATATCTGTCCCTCTGTCATCTTTTCAACTTTAGATTTAACTTAATATTTTAATGAAATCTTGATTCCAGTTTACTCATTCTTTTAAAGGTTTCTTATTGACAATGTTTTATCATGTCATCTTTTACATAATTTGGAAATGTCTTTGTCAGTCTTATGTATAAATTAAAAAGGTAGTTTTTTTCCATTAGAATGGTATCTTCCAGACTAGATATTTTAACTGAAGTCACCGGTTTTAGTTGCAGTTTGGGATGTGTGTAGGCCTATGAGGAATGTTAGACCTTCACTCTAGTAATCTGAATTGTGCCAGTCTTAAAACATAAAAATCCATATTTGGTCATATTTCATAGTTTAAGAATCCAATAAAGATGGGTTTGTATTTAACTAACTACTTTTACATTTAACGGAACTGAAATCCCCAGAAGATGATTCATCTGATTGGTGTTCTTGCATGTTAACAAGGTAAGCTAACAGGTAGGCAGTATCAGTGTGTTATCAGCACGCTTTAGGTCACAAATCTAAAAGACAGCACCATATGAGATGCTATAAAGAAAATTGGCTCCATCTCAGCCAGACCTAGTGCAGATGTTTAAGATAAATCAGATGAATTATGTCTGTAAAGTGCTTATTCTTCTCCATTCACTCTGGAGAGAAGTGGACTCTTCCAAGGAATCTTAGAATTACTAGCTGAAATTGAGACATCATTTTTAAGTCTGTAGTTGAGGTAGTAGTTGAGTAGTATTTGTGACTAACTGACCTTAAAAATGTAGACAAAACCGTCAAAGCTTAGTGTCTGGGTATCAAAAATGCATGTGCATGCATCTCTCTGTCTTTCTCTCCATTGTCTGAAGATGTCGATGAAACAGATGCCCCCTGCCCTGTCTCCCTGAAGGAAAATTAGGACAATATTCTTTTCAAAGAAGTTCAGACCACAAATTGTGTATTTTCTTCATTTGTGTGTCTTACAGTTGTGTTAAAAGTGACAGTGTCAGAGCAAAAACCTGAGCAGTGTGGGGTTCTGATGTGTCTGTCTTCTGACAACTCATTTTCAAGACATTAAAAGACTGTATTGTAAAATGGGCAGTCTGCAATAGATAGCTGTTGATTTGACAGTAAAATGAAAAAAAAAACCAAACCAAACTTTCTGTCATTTTCCCTCTATATTTCAATGATAATTTTATTTAAAATACTGACTATTGTAGGGACCAGAAAATAAAGCAGTCAGTACAATACAGAGTAAAATTATAGCAAGTGTTGGACTGATATCAACCATTGGATGGTTAAGAAGTCACAGCAAAGGTGTTTGCTTTGTCAGCCAAGGAGTGGAAGAACAGGCTGTCTTCTTTGCTGTGTTTTCCACATGAAACTCTCTGCTGCAATTACATGCCAGCTCTTGTCAAATGACTGGCCCTAGACACAGTTGTTCTTTATATACAGTTTTCAACTAATACAGTAAAGAAACAATCTCCTCAATTTCATAATTTGTACATTGCTTGAAGTCTAGTTCTTTTCCATCTGCTCTGCAATCTGCTGCCCATAGTACCTTATGAGGGAAGCCAACCAAATCCTCAGACCAGCTCCTGAGTTGTCAAGCCTCATTTTCCTTACATATCTTCTCAAAGGTACCTGTGAGCATGGTAAATAATTTTTAACAACTCCAGTTTCTGTATCTTGGTCTGATTTTAATAGACTGAAGCAAGATGGATATACACCAGTCATCTTAACAGATTCAAACCCAAACATATGTAACAGAATCATGGGATCATAGAAATGTTTGGGTTGGAAGGAACCTTATAAATCACCCAGTTCCAATTCCCCTGTCATGGGCAGAGATGCTACCCACTAGACCAGCTTGCTCAAAACCCCATCCAACCTGAAAGATAATTTCTGTTTGCACCTGTAAGTAGTTTTAAATAATAACTTTTACTCCTATGACATTTTTACTCCTATGTATTGGTTTGGCATGGCCTGGTTTTGGGTAACAGGGGGGCCACAAAGGTGGTTCCTCTGAGAAGCTGCTGGAAGCTTCCCACCATGTCTGGTGGGACGGACATGCTGCTGGCCAGAACTGGGCCAATGAGAGAGGCTGGTAACGCCTCTGTGATGACATATTTAAGAAGAAAATCAAAACAAAAGCTTTTTTTTTTTTTTTTTTTGGCCTCTAGTTAGAGGAGAGGACAAGGTGAGACTATGTGAGGGAACACAACATGGCGACACCAAGGTCGGTGGAGAAGGAGGGGGAGGAGGTGCTCCAGGCGTGAGAGCCGAGATTCCTCTGCAGGCCGTGGTGCAGCCCATGGTGAAGCAGCTGTGCCCCTGCAGCCCATGGGGATCCACGGGGAATGCAGAGATCCACCCNCTAATTAATTTTGATTTATCCACAGAATATTTTCTATATATCTGCAGGCTGTAAAGCTCGGATAATGTTTTAGAACAAACCATTTGCAGAGAAAGTGCTTCAGAAGGTTCCTATTTAGGGATCACTTGTGGCTAGCTCAGATTGTAGTATCACTTTTAAAGCTGTGGCTTACAATTCTTTTCAGATCCGGCTCAAATTCTCATTAGTTATGATCACTGAGGATCTGTCAGCAGAGATTCTGTGTCAACATTTCTTTGTTCCCTCTGTTCCAATTCATTAACTTATGGCATGTTTTTTGTAGTTTTCTGGCATTTCATTATTTTAAAATAAAAAAACCCCAAATATTTTTATAAATTTTTTGGGGAAGTTTAATAAGTTAAAGAATGATTAATATGCAAAGTTGCATCATCTGCTAATGCTTTCAAGTTTTTACTAAAATTTAATAAAATATTTTTCTGCTTCTGCTTTCCCTATTGGTTTGCTGTTTACAAGCAGAGTCTATCCAGTGTTTTGTAACCACAAATTGTCCTACTTTTGCCTTTCTGAATAGCAATAATACTGCAGTTCCTTATTTATTCAGCATTGTAATAATGCATTTAAACTTCTCTGTCATCCCTACAGCTGAAACAGATAGAAATTACAAACTTTTGCTGAAATTCACTGAAGTTTTAAAGTTATCAAAGCTCTTGATAGAATGATAGAGAATGATAGAGTTCCAGCTATATTATTTTATTTAATTTTCTTTATATTCTGTTGATGACATGAACAGTTCTCTTTTTTTTTTATGTGAATAATTTTTTTGTCTTTGAACTGCCAATTCTGAGACTATTGCTACACATCTGTCCTTGTCCCTTCTTAGCCAGAATAAAATGTCAAAAGCAGGCGTGGACATATGCAAGCCATGGCCCTTTCTGAAGAACCAGAAGCAGCACTACTCAGTACTCAGCACTACTTACCAGTATCTCACTAAGTTTAAAAACAAAGAATTATTTATTTATTTAAAAGAAAATGTTTCACCACATCTCTTTTTCTAAATTACTAATCTAGCTTCACCTTTATAAATGCATTGCTTGATAAATTGTTTAGTTTCTGTTATTTTCAAATGTTAATGCTATTTCCAAACCTGTTATTTTCAAATTTTAGTAATTTCTGAAATATCACACACCAGACAAATTATCTGTATTTTAAGATAAGCATATCTACAACATTTAACAAATGTAACTCCCCCCCACCCCCGCCAAAACCTGTTTATAACATTTTTCTAAATTCTAGTAACTCTGAGCATACATTTCTCTTCAGTGTACATGTGTCTGATTTAGGTTGCTGTTTAGCATTCTTGTTGAAAATTAGCAGTCATTATCCTTCTCAGGATTCATACAGCAAGGGCTGAGGTTGCAAATGTTTATGTCTGCAGAGCATGTTACATTATGATGAGTCTAGATCCCCTTAAACCCTCAAATTTGGTCTGCCCAAGGCCACTTGTCTTATTTATCTACCTGGGCACCTGTTTTATCTAGCATTTTGGCACTTTTTACTGTAAAACTCTTTTGATATCATACTATATAGGCAAGTGGAGTGAATCAAATAGGTCATTTAACGTACCAGCTCATAGTACAATGTTGCAGATTAGTTGCAAAATTTTACTAGCCTTTTGAAAGAAAAGCTAAAAAGCAACATGATTCTCCTAACTTGTCACAGTTCTCCTGTTTCAGTATCTCTAAAATAATTTTCAACAAGCAGTTCACTTAGCAGTAAGAAAATTTCTTAATCCTCTCCTGCAGTATCAAACTGGCATGTAAGAGGCAACCGTGTGTGTCATAGCTTCTGTAAAAACAACTTGTGCGGGGGTCATAGAGTTGACATGGAAGCATAGGCAACTACATAAAAAGAGCTGCAGTGCTTGTGTGATTGTTTGGTGGGGACAGGTAAGGCTGTGCTATGTGTGTAGGGGTGAGCATTCATCTGTCAGCACAGTAGAATTAGAAATGTTTCTGCAACCTATCCTTGGCGGAGTATTATTACCTATATTTGCAGCAGAAAAATGCTAAATGCACTATGAAGCCATTGTTTTTCTTTTTTCTGACTAAACAGAATATATATTTTTATGATATGCACTGCACATGAATAGCAAAAATCCTGGAAAATTTGTAAAAGATATCTCATGGACATAATGAATTTGAAAAATCAGTTTGTTTAATTCTTTTGTCAGGTGCCTTTTATGCTTTTCCCCAGACTATCCTGTCCATCATAAGTGCCTTGTAGTGGAATCTGTAGGCTTAGTACATAATTTTCATCGCAGCACTTATGTAATGATGGGGAAAGGGGCTCATCTGAGGGAAGAAATCTGGGTTCAATTCCTGACTGGTCCTTTCATTGTCTCCAATTTTATTTGTCATTTAGGGTTTGACGGACACACAAAAATGTAGGTGTATCAAATCCTGTCATTTTAACTCACTGGAACTATGTGCCAGCGCCCCCCAAAGTTTACCTTTACCCAGGGAGACTGCATTTCTCCCACAGTGGAGGTCCTTAACACTTTTGAATTTGCCAGTAGAGATGCAGACTCTCACAGCCTGTGGCTGTAGGCCTGTCACTATGAGTTACATTTTGAAACTCCTTTAGATGTAAGCTGTTGGCCTTTTTCATACATGACGTCACTATGCCTTACAAGAAATCAAAATTAACATCCTGTTTTGAATTTCTGTCCGATCCATTGATCATGGAGACAGCCTAGGATGACTAGCATCATTAGGCAAGAGTTGATCCATATGAATGCCACCTGATCTCTAAAGAGAGGTCCAGACTCTAATGGGCATCAAGTGCTTTATGCTTGGCTTGTTGGAATAAGATCCACAAAAATCCATACAGGAAACTCCTACAAATAGCAGTAGAAAAAGCTACATTAAGGACAAAAAATATGTTCAAAATCCTTTCCCAGTTTGCTTCGGCACCTTAATTAGGACTGTAGTTATGATCTAATCCAAACAGCTATACTGACCAGTGGCATCCATTCTAAAAGTGAAGGAAAGGGAATATTTTTCTTATATGTGAAAGATGATACTTATACAAATGTGGAATATACAGCTTCAGTTTCCCCTCAGCTAAGAGAGTCTGAAACACATATTTCTCGTCCTCTTGTGTCATAACCTTTTTCATATTGAGAATGACAGTGAGGTGCAGTTCTCTAACTTTGAAGGGTATTAAGTCCCTTGGAATAGGGACTGGATCTCATGTGTACCCTACCATTTAAGTTACACGTATATACCTCTTCTACATTAACAGACAATTGAAATTGCTGCACTTCTCAATGGACCTTGTCTTAAAGGCAGGCTTGCAAAGCTAGAAACTAAATGGCCTGTTCCTGTGGACAGTGAGTAGCTCCTGTGTATCCTAGCAGCAGAACTTCTAATGGCTTGGGAGCTCTACAAGCAAAGTCCCCAGAGTAAGTTACACAGCCCTTGGGCCTGTAGACTGGTGAGCAGAGGTTCACAGAATTGCAGTTCTGCTGCCTGATTTTTAAAAAACGTGTACAAATAAGTTAGCAACGAGTGATGCTCAGTTACAGCGTCAGTCCATCAGTCTCAGGTGTTCTGCACTGTGCCGTGGTTCCGCCTTGCTATAGCCAAGCTGGTTTTGCTTCTCAGATTTTTGTGTCTTGGAGATTAGCCTGCTGAGCCTCTTGTGGCTGTTACCTCTTTGATGTCTTGTCAAGAAAAATCCCTGGTTCAGTGCCTCTTAATTCTCTCTGTTCTGGTGTCATAGGAAAAGTTTCATCTGTATGTCTAAAGCATGCACTGGGGGTGGTTAAGGACTGGATGAATCGCTCTTGTGCTCTCTATACTGTTTGCTGGTAGCTATGCATTATGCCATCCTCATTTTGCTGTGCCAGTTTATAAGACGGCAGGTCTTGCTGTCCCTGGGCACCTTACAGTTCCCTGTGGCTCTGACTTCAATTCCTAACATTAGAAGAATAGCTTTTCTGCTGAGTGAAGTGCTACCAAGTGTCCAATTTGCCATTCTGTCATTTTAGAGTGACAAATACAGATCAGGAACTGTATCTGCAGTCTTTTATGTATGTTTTCAGTTATTCTGACATTCTCTGCCTCTTCTAAATTAAGAGTAATGGAAGCTTGCAGTGCCACATCTAAACACATACTTCTTTGCAGCCTGTGTGATGTGAACTCTCCTGCTGTCACTTGTTTGCCAGTGTCAAAGCATTTCACTTTGTCAGATGCACCAAGGAAGATGAGTTCCATACAGATAATCAGCTATTTAGGGGGAAGGCCAGATAATAAAACCGCCTCCGAAAAGTGCATATCAGACTGCAGAACACGTACAGACTTCTTTTTACTCAACACAAAAGATATTTGGACCTCCCCTCCATTTTAAAGAGCATTAAGTTGCCACTCTTTATGGGTGCAGTTCTTACTGGCTCTGTACAGTACATGCACTGTGTGCTATGTGCCAGCCCAGTGCCTTCAGTTCTCTAGAGTGTATAAAGAACCAGGAAGCTCAGTTAAGATGCATCAAGGTTGCTAAAATTGCTTTAAAAGGCAACTAAACCTCCCCAAAGTGTCTATGCTCTCGTTGCTGTCCCTGGACACCCAGGGTTCAGTTCAGATGTGTCTGGGTTGTCAGTTATGTCACAGGCCTCTCAAGAGATCCAGATCTCTTTGGATTATCATCTGGAGACCAAGTTATGTCACGTCACTGGGAATTACTTAGTCACACAGGTTTAATAATGCCTTTTGGTATGTGAACATGGGGTTTTTTTGACATGCTAGCCATCAAGAAGTAATGTAAGGCAAGTAAATCCTTGACCCAGTCTGACTAAGCTCTATTGAGAGTCTGACTTCCTGGTTTACACTTATATTTAAGTGTCTCTATTCAAGCTATAGTCCATTCTTAGATCCTGTAATGGTCAAGAAAACACGGTCTCATCACTGAGTCTCAGTCATGACATTTTTTCCAGTGCTTGAAACAGTGTCGATAGCACTACAGTGACTTGTGCATCTGTATCCAGTGTAACATTTTAAAACTTCCATTTGCTTTCAGACTCTTAGTCATTTTAGCAGCTGGTAAGGTGTCATACTTCTTTGAAAACATGCTCTGATACCTTCCTTTGAACAAAATCTCCAGGCTAATGTTGTTTTCTCCCTCTTTACCCATTCTGTGTACACTGCTGCTAACTCCAGAAACTGTTCAAATACATTGGGCTCGTATGTCTTTTTCTGACTCATGGTTATTAACATACCTGTTGCATCAACGTGGATGTAGACAGTTACTTCTGATTTTTATTTTTTTTAATCTGTTTTAGAACTGTGTCAAGTCTCCTTTGTCTTTTGGTTCCTCTGTTTTGTCCTCTTCTGTTAAATTGTTGGTGTACCTTCCTTAAACTTTGGCCTGCTAAGAGCAGTTTCCCTGGAGCTGCAGCTTCCAGTCCTATTGTGAAAGGCTCCAAAATCCCAGTCAACAATTTTTCCTTTATCTACAGTATTCACAAGTATTGGCTGCTCAGCCTTTAATTATTTCCACTTATCCTGTCTGTTTCAGAAGAGCATTTTTACTCTGAGCTGTGACTGCTGTGTTTTTTCACTCAGTGTTTCCTTAGATTGTGCTGCTTAGGCAATGTGCCTGTGCCTTACTGCAGAATACACTTACGGTGAAGCAAACAGAAGCCTTTTGACAAGCTGTAGAAAGTCTGGGCTGACCATGACAGTTAACTGGAACCCAGCAGATCTTAGTCCTCCTGCCAGGTGCAGACATGGGTCCTAGCCAAGAAGCAGACTTAACAATTAAAGAAAACTAATCACTAGCTAAAGCTAGAAAAATGTGAAGATTTTCCACAACAGAATTAATTTTACTTTTACTGTTATAATATGTATCCTGATAACATCATCAGGAAAGTGTGGCTCTTTTGAAAATGTCAAGTGTTTTCATTTCTATTTAAACTAAAACCTGAAAATGAAAACTGGAGGGTTAGGTTTCTTCTTTAAAACTTATTTTTAGCAGCCCCAAATCCCTATTTTAAAATAGTCAATTTCTCTCTGTGTTTTGAAATAAAAAAAAATAGTGAAGAGACCATAAAAGATACAGGGTGTAATGCTAACAATTAATGAAATAGTAATGTATTTTATTGCTATTTCTAATAAGATGACAATGCTAAAAATATTCTTCCTGTTCATAAAAAGCTGTAGCTGTATTTTAATCAGTAAATGCAGTTAAAACATGCACAGATTATATTCCTAACAGTTTCTTCATAATAATATGCTATTTTGACACTAACTGAAGGTTTGTCAATTTGCATGTTTAATTCAGGCATTAATTACTTGTAGACTGGAATGCACAATTTATGCTAGGCTTCTTTGATGCTTTCATGTTTGAAATGACAAAAAGAACTGTTGGGAAGATGCGATACTTTCAAGGCCTTTCTTTATTTAAGTATTGTATCCAGCTCAGTCAACCTTATTATAAGCCTTCTGATACTTCTAGCATTCATAGAAACAAGTGATTACACTGAGAATTTTGATTTCCATTAAAAAGAATCGCTTATGTCTGGTTTGATTTCTCTTCTACTAGGTAATACCCATATTCAGGGATCACTGACCTCTCAGCCTTTTTGGTTAGAACTCCTTGTGTCCAGCAGCCTGCCAGGGGTGGCTTTGGCAGGCCTGCTCTATATGACAGGGCTATAGGAATCTCCCAAGTGGCCCATTTTCTGGGGCTGTTATGCAAGTGTTTGCTTATTGTAATATACCTGTAATCATGTATAATACAATGTAATCATGTATGAGAATGTCTAGTGCATTTAAGAAAAGGTGAGAACCCTGGGGTTTTGTATGTGTCTCCCACTGATGGAGAANAAATGACACTTATTGCTGTGCCTTCTTTGTGAGTAAGACACCTTCTTAAGGAATGCAGACTTGATGATTTTCTGCCTTCACAGATGCTACAAGAATGGCATGCCCAAGATACAGGAGAAAAAGGAATTCCAAATATTTTCCAGTTATAAAGCATCTGGGAGAATATATTCGGGAGGGGCATTCTTGCCTGTTCTCAGTCGTCCTTTGTTTCTGTTATTGCCCTCTCTTGGAGACACAGCATTGGAAAAGGGAGACTTCAGGCTGACCCGCTGTAACTGTTCTTGGTCTCTTCCATCCTTATTTGTAACATGGTGAATTTAGGATACTGATGATCTTATTAACTTCATGGAATGTTACTAAAATAGCTTGGAAATTTTTGTTCTCTCTTTTTTTTTTCTTTATTTCCAGCAGAAAATCAGAGCCAGAATTTATGTGCTGTTCTACAGAAAAAAACCAAAACAAAAACAGATGGCATTTTTTTTAGTGACATACCAGCTTAATGGTCATAAAGTGTATAATGAAAAGGGCTGTTACTGTAGGACATTTTTCATGTGTCGTGAAACTATTCAATGACGATAATATTTCTACTCTACAACATACTAAATTTTGTCTAAGAAATTATACCATGCTGTGCATGGATTTG
>VYZQ01065913.1:34627-46405 GCA_013400655.1 Mystacornis crossleyi
CTTTACTGGATTAAATATGTGGTGAAGTAAGACCTTCTGTATCCACAGGGAGAGATTAGCAGCAGATGGCAGTGGTACACAGCCATGCATTTTGATTCTGAATTCGTTCAGAATCTGTGGGATGAACTATTAGACACTGTGTAAATGGAAAAAAGAAACAAATGATGTTTTATTATGAAAAATTATATGATGGCACTTTTGCCTAAAATAATGTTGAGAATGCTGTACATAGCCCATTCTTCTCCACAAAGAAGAACGGGGTTAAAACTGGTAAATTAAGGAAGACACTATTGCTGGTCTTAAGTTGCATAATTTTGATGGGTGGGCATTCAGCTGAGAAACTTTATCTCTGATGCTGTTTTGTAGAGAAAATGTATTTAGAATACGTCCAGAAAGTAACAGCCTAAACACTCAAGTTACCAGAATACTACTCATTTTGTGTTGAATTACGCCTAAAAATGAAAGATTATTCTCACAACAGCTACAGTACCTAAAAAATTGTATTGCATGTTGTCATAGGTCAACTCAACCCACAATAAATCAGCAGAGCAATTAAGCAAATAAATACAACCCAGAATTAATTTCCTGTGCAGTACTGCATAATATATGAATTAGTTGTAATATGGTGTGAGAAGTCTTCTTTTAACAAACCCACTATGAACCCTGAACTGAATTGATTAAGGACTCCTGAATTGTAAGTGAAATCACTAAATCTATCTTGCATGTACAGAGAAATCTTAGGAACTGTCAAACTTAGACTTACGATACTCTAGCCAGAAGGTTATTTTTTTGATATCCATACTTGTGATTATGCTCAAGAAAGAATGAAAATTCAGTATATTCAAACACACTTTCTACAGAAGAAAATCTGGAAATTTGGAAGGTTGGCTTCTAAAAGCTCTTTGCTGCCAAAACCCAAGTCCAAGTTGGGTGCTATCAGACTTAAAATATACAATTGCTTCTTAAAAACTGAGATATTAAAAAGTTTCAATGGATTTGAATTAAAATTCATTATAAAACTTCATTTAATAGAAGNTTTGCAGACACTAGGGATTGATCTTTATAGCAACTCATGGAGATACGTATGCTAATATGCCCCTGTTTTACAATAAAGAGCTGAAACAAAGGAAAAGGGACAAGAAGAAAGGGAATTGGTGATGGAGCTGAGACAAGACCCTGCTCTCAGTTTTGTATTCATCCCATCCCTGTTCTCCTCAAACCTTTAAGGGAAATTATTTTCTCTATCCCCATTGATGGCAACATTCTAAAAGGTATCTGCCTCTGCAAAGATACTGAATAATTTCTTCTATGGTAAATTGCAATGGCATGTATGTGCACCAGAGATACTTCCAAGTGGTGAATGCCCTGGACTGTGCTTCCCTTTCCCCTGGCTTCAGCTGTGTCTGAACCCAGAGCACATGTTTTTTTCTACGATGGTTTGTTCTAGGCTCATTTCTGGCCTGTCTTCTCTTCTGCTTTGTATTTCTTTTATAACTTGTACATAGCTTGTATAACTCTACCAAAGGGATGAAGTTCATACTAATGTGTGGTTGCGGAGAATCAAGGCACGTATTCCATTTCTCTTAACTTGAAGATGTTCTTTGCTTAAATTTTTGGCTCATCACATGGTGCCACAAAATTAGTTTTACTACCCAACACCCCAATTTTATTGTAAAGAAACAACCTGAGTTATTAGACAACATAATGTACTTCATAATGAACAGAGTCCTGTCAGAAGCATTATCAGAATGAGAACAAATCACATAGTAATCACTCTGATTACATTGGTGTATTGCTGGCAAAGGTCCAGCACTAGTGCAAGGCACAGCTCAGGTTGCAACACTCAAGTATTAGGCAGAACCATAATTTTCAGACTGCAGACATATTTTTCATGCATTTCATTTTATATCTCACAGACCTCCAGAATATCCATGGCAGATGAGGAACAGGCTTTATACCTCCTTGGTTTTACACTGTGTTTTACTTGGGTCAATACTTCACCCAGAGAATGAAGGTAGGATTTGTGTGATCAGTTAGTGGTTTGGTCTCAGAATTGGTAAGATTTACATTTGGACAGCTACAGATTTTGACATTTTATTCTGAGCTGGTTTTCTAGGTTGTCTTAGTAATCAATGAAGAGAAAAAGGCCTGCTAAGTCATTAGAGTGTGTTTCACATCTAAAACAATGCAAATGAATCACACTGTAAAATCACTATTTCTCTCCACTGGTAATAAAGGAATTATAAGGCGACTCAGATTTAGATATGTACATTCAAGGTATTAAGGTTTTATGTCTTACATAGGGGGTATAGAAATGCCAGAAGTTGTTCCACAAACCAGCAGAGTTAAAACATGTGATGCTTTACTGTTAAACATCCCTTGGGAATTAAGGAAGGTAAAGGAATACTTCCAGAATGTCAAGGCTTTCCTGATGAAACATTAAAAGGACTTCACATGAAGTCAGAGGTTCATGCAGCAGTGAATAAATTAAATCATAACACAAATAAACCAGCAAGAATCTGCATGCAACAGCAGTGTGAAATCAAGGATTGTATGGACAGTAATGAGAACAAGCATGTCAGTGTATCCTCCAGAACTTTGAATTTTGCCTTGAAGTTAGCAAAATTGTTAAGAATTGTTATTTGAGCTATCTAAATTTCAAGACTCATTTCAAATAAGGTCTCGGGCATTAATAGATAAAATCATTTGTGCATGTGTGTTCCTGAAAGGCAGACTTTTTTGTGTTCTGTTGTTACTGATACAAAACAGCCTTAATCTTTGTAAGGCAATTGAAGGCAAACATTTATGACTAAGCTGATCTGTGGCCAGAGAAAGCTTTGGCTCATTGATTTACCCTGAATTTCCTGTCCTGTGGTGATTTCCATGTATATTCTTATTGGTGTGACCAAAGCCAATGATGATACTGGGCCTGTATCATCTACAAAATTTGTTCATGCTTTGATAACCTACTATTTTTATTGATTTAACCTATTTACAAGGTTATCTTATCGTAACTGGTAGATGAAGGACTATTGAATGAGTTGAGCTATCACGAAGGGCCTGAATCAGCCACATGACACTCAAAGCCAGATGTCGTGGCATGCTCTGATGGAAGGTGCGACCCTCCCAAAAGCGTCTACACAGGGCGAGCCGCTCCAGCCAGACCGCTGCGCTCCAGCTGGTGAGCTCGGATGCACAAATAGCTCCTGTCCTTTCCTGTGTGTTGAGCCTCCATAGAAGGGTGGCTCCCTGGAGGGAGCAGCTCAAAGGGGGTCAGGCTCTCATAGGAGCGAAGGCAGGCGGCATCCATCTCAGCCAGAGAAGCAGATGGCACTCACACACTAACAGGCCGACGAAAAAAGATCCGGGAAGGGTCCTGGCATGGTGTTCCATGAGAGGTTTATTGTAGCCTCATCACGGACGGGACGAGGAGCCAAGAACAAAATGGAGGATAGGGTTCAGGGCTTATATATGGGGTCCGGTGGGGCGGGGAGGGGAGTAGAGCATCGGGACTGGTGGTATCAGGGTGCAGGGCGGGACAGTGACGGGACCAGGGCAGAGGAACCAGTAGGGATACAGCAAAGGTGGGACTAAGGCACGAGGGCTAACGGGGAAGCAGGGAAGGGAAAACATTCTAGGGTACGGACACATAAGGGATAAAGGGGCAGGGAGAACAGCAAATCAATCAAAGGAACAGAACTGGGAACATAAGGTGTCCCAGGAGAAGCCTGTCATTCAAGCCTGGGAGAGGATTTCTTGCCACAGCCCCTTAGTGGGCTGGGTCACTGCAAGAGCCAGATACTTGGGAATGAGTTCAGAACAGGTGCCAACACCAGCTGACTATTCCTCTGTGAGGTCATATCTCTGGATTCTTGTGGGGTCAACTCTACACCTTCTTTCTCCTTAGGAAAGGCATAGAGATTCTGAGTTGAAAACATGGTATGGTGAGACCTCCAAGCCATTCTAACATTACATGCTGCTGCTGCTCTGTTGGGTTATTGAAGACTATTTAGCACTCAGTGGAATGAACCCTTGCATTGCAAAGATGAAATCTGAATTACTAACAAATATTACAGAAATCCAGTTATTTGCAGGGAAGGTACTGAGAAGTTAGCTGTGATGTGAGGTTTGTATTAAAAGCTCTGAAATGTAGCCACTGAATGATGCTGTCTCTACTTGTTACCTCAGAAATCAGCTTTTTCTTTTTTTTTTTTAACTCATTGCTTGTCGTTTATTTCAAACTCTAGCTGCTAAAAAAAGATTTTATTTTTCTATCCTTATTTCTGTGTGTCAGTATTCTGGGATATTCTGAGTGGTTCCCAAATATCTTTTATTACTGGTTCTGCCTGTTTCTCTTCCTGCTGTCATCCTTTCTGTGCACCACACAGTATCTTAAACTCCTTGTATTTCCTTCTGCCTTTGTCATTTGTTCATTCTGGGTCTCTTACCCTGTATTTTACACTGAACAGCCTCTCAATACACATTAAACTTCAGTACTTTCACACGGAATTAAAATTCTGACCCCTTTATTAACGATGATTTCATCTATCTCTTCATTATTGCACTTCTATCTCCTGTGTTTCATTTTTTGACACCTCTGTGATGTAAAAAACGTACTGACTGTCTTTCACTGGCTGTTTGGTGGGGTTTTTTTTTGCAAACTGTACAATGCTAAGGCTATGCTGCAATAATAAACAGTAGTGCAGATTGAATTTTTTAGCATTAGCACAATTGCTTCATTCTCCTCTTGTGTCACGGGCAGTGGAGTAAGTCCTGCACACCCCCCTTGCTTGCTGTTTTCTTGTTGCAATGATGTAGTCTGTTTTGATGCTCAGAGGGGACAGTGTACAAGCTTACAGCTCTCACTGGCACCAAGGACCGTGCTGGCTGTGCAGTCCTGATGCATATTCTCTGATCTCTACATGCTCCTCTTCAGCCCAGGAGAGACCTCTCTGTCAAATGTGTCAATATTATGTAGTAGGTTGAATCCCTTTTACTGAGGTTTTAATCAAAGTGACCCACAGCAGGGGCATGACCACAGCAATCCGCTAGCCAGTTCTAATGGCTACAATTTCATAACACTATTAAAGGAATTTGCAGGAGGCAGAGCAGGCTGAATTTACTGTAGCTGTAACTTTTTATCGATAGAGTTGCATGAGGTGGGCCTTGGTGAAAGTGGTCCTTTCTCTGAAGTTAAACTACATCTTTACACCTGCTCTTAGTAATGAAGCACAGATGCTGATGACATACATTCACTGCAACATGGTAATGGAGGGCAGACTTTTCAGAGAAAACTCAAATTGGTGTTAGAAATTGTGATTCATTAAATTAAATTTATTGCTAAAAAACATAATGCATTTCAGAATTAAGTGTACAATTGCAGCAAATGATCAGTTCATTTTTGAAAGAGGAGAAGATTGAATAGCTTGTATTTAAATAAAAATAAATTCCAAAACTTAGTAGTATCACAGAAAAGATGTACTCACTTCACTGCATTAACTTATGGACAATTTATTAATGAACATTACCAGGCAGCATGTCAACCTTACAGAAGCACTCAGTGTGCCATCCATGTGGCTGTAGCTTGTGAACCTTTGTGCAAAGAAGTATCCTAACTATCAGCATTAGTACTGATAAAGTCAGAAAAACCATTTTATTACTGATGACGTTTGAGTCTAGGTTTTTTTTTAAAAGCAGTCTTATTCCACATGCACTTTTATAATAATTTAACTGCACCCTTATCAAAACTAATTTGTGTGAGAATGATCATCCCACAACCATTACAGCAGTATTTGTGTAGAAAGTAGTGTGCAGATCAAGCCTACAAACCAGTAAATTTGGAGGAGCCCTTTAAAACTTCTGAGAGCTCCCACTGCTTGTGCTGTAGCATTACTAGCTGCTGTTCCAGTTTCAGTTCACTTATAAACATTGAATCCAGCCCCCAGCACCACTTCATGAAGTCACTTGAGAGAAAAATTGAATTATTCATTGTGTTTTTAAGTTTCTGAACTTCAAATGTTGAAGAGTTCACAGTTTATTCTATATAATATACTGAATGACTTCAGAGAGCCGTGTTGATCTTGTTCTTGGGGCTCTGCTGCTGTCCATAAAGCATTCAGGCAGTGTTTTTGTAGTGTATGATGTCAGAAATGTAATCCCTTGAGTGAATTATATACATTTGTATTCATGCCAGGTCATCTTATTACCCTAAGGTTTTTAGTCAGTCCAGTTGCTTCCACTAGCTAACACATTTTTGAACTCTGTGCAGCACTTTTCTTCAGTAACACTCATATGTCAGTCAAGAATAACGTCCCAGGACTTAAGTGTGACATCGTGATAGTGTGAAGAATGTTAGAAGTTCAGTCTCATTCCTTCTGATCCTAGTAACTGTTTATGACAGCCTGTGCTATTTTTCTTTCAGATGCTGAAAACTCTTGTTAAAGTGGGTTAAATTTTTTGAGACTGAATATTCCTGTCCTTTTACAAAAATATTCAAGATATTTTTCTGTCCATCTGAAACAGTGCACTGTTTAAAACAGCACTTCTCAGTGGACTGCTTTGAATTTCCTATAACTGTTGAGTTCCTCAAAGTAAAAGTAAAAGTACTTTACAGGAGAAGGGGAGAGAAGTGTCTTTACTGGTGGTAAGGACCATTGTCTTTCTAGATAAAGAATTTAAATTGTAATTACCCATAATTCTAATCCAGTGAGAAAGGAATTTGGAAGAATGGCTTGAAACTCACTTTTCAGTAATTTTCATTGGCCTCAGTAGAGGATACATTTGAGACAGAGTAGGTAGGCAGTTTTCTATGCTTTGTTTCTAGTCTAGGAACCACACAATAAGAGCAATTATTAAAGTATATTACACTTCTCACTATGTATGTCTATTTTGTATTTATATCTGGCAATGATTATACACTGAAGGCTGGTATCCATCCACCCTTCTTGCAGGGTTGAGTTTGGTGAGGAAGAAACTTACTTGGGGAAGGCAAGCTAAAGGTCTGAGGATTTCAGCTGGTGAGATTTAGTAATTTCCATCTCTTCTGAATGGTAGCACTCACCAAGATTTAGTTTCTGCAAAGTTAGTTCTTCTGCATTGCTGAGCTTCTTCCCTTGGCTGACAGCTTCATTGTTCCAAGGGAACAGAGCTGTCGGAAAAGGTCATCACTGCAGAGGGGATGGAAGTCTCTCAAGTACCTCAGGCCAGTCCCACAGAGAGTTTTGAGGACCATGGCAATGACCTCCACCTGGACTCTGAAATCGTGAGGGAGCTTGTGCAGAGACCAGTGTGCCAGAATGATGCATTCACAGTGGCTTGTGTTGCTAAGCAGACTAGCAGCTGCTTTTTGTAGCAGTGGGAGTTCTTTTCACAGTATGTATTTTTCAGTCTTGGATACAATGAGATGCAGTAATCAGTCTGGAGGTCATACAGTTGTGGATCTCTGCTGCCAAGTCTCTGTCTGATAGATTCTGAAGAGAAGTGTATTTTTCAGTACTTCATTCAACAATAAGTTAATTCTTAGTAAGGTGGCAAATTTTCTTCATTTCTTTGTGGTCTTCGTTGCGAGTAAAGAAGAAGTAGTAGTTTGACAGGATTTAGGAGTAGTTCTTGTATTCCATCTATCCCATACATTTTTAGAATACTCAGTTTCCATGGGTACAGATTGAGGTTTATGGGTTCCCCACTTTGCTCATAGGATGGCAGCTGTTGGCTAGATGATTAAGAATTTCCTGTTAAAACAGCAGTTCAAATTTATCTCTCTATTCATGTCTGTATAGCTAAGCAACAACAGCCTGTCTGTAATCTGACAGTTTTCTGCCCTTCTCCAGTGTTTTCTTTAGCTTTTAATTTGCTTGAAAATAATGAATAAAATGCATTCCTATTAAAGTAATTGGTGCTTTAAGAAAAAAAATGTGTGTATCCTTTTTCTGAAAAGGATAAATGAAAAAAGAGGAGACTCACAACCATGTCTGACAGCTAGACTAGCTACTCTGTGCAAACAGTTTTCATGTCATACTCTTGAAATATTTTTACACAGAGCAGTTAACAAGACCTTGAAGGATTATTCAAAATCATGTTTCTATAGAGAATGTATTGCCACACACAGACACTGAATAAAAGGAAGAAAACACACTACTATCACTTCTGACATTACTGTAGTATTTTGTGGATGTTCCTGCACTGGCTTCTGTTGGTAAAAATAAGCAAATCACTTATTTTCAAGTATTTGTGCACCTTATTGACTTTTATATCCAGCCTACCAACCCTTCATTCATCATAAATGTTAAAATCCAGAGGAAAGAACTTTTTGTGAAGAATGCTAATTAGACAGGACATGGATATTCAAGGTAAGGAATCTGTCTCCTGTGCTATGTTCAGCAAGCCAACTTGCTAACTTAAGTACTTCACTGCAGCACCTATGTGCAAAGTGTCAACACCTTTTTGTTTCTCTTTAGACTGTGGAGAGAGACTACAAGTGGTCTCCATTCAGAGGGCAGTTTAAGCTGTCCAAGAGCTGAGTGTCCTCTGATGGTGCCTATCTTGGTTATAGAGTCATCAAATGCAGCAGTTAAACTAAAGTTATGTGAGAGAAATTAAGGCCATTTTATGCATTACTGGTAAGAAGAAAACAGCAAGGGGAATCATGCTTGATCAATCTGATAGCCTTCTGTGGCAGAATGACTGGCTGGGTAGATGAGGGGAGAGCAGTGGCTGTAAATGCATGTGCTGAAGAGAAACATTCATTTATTATATTAAAAATTCATTCATATATTTATTGTGCTTATACTGGTAGTAATTGAATTGTTTTAGAGCTTAAATTTCCTTCATGTGATGCAGATGTTGCCATTTATCAGGACATTCTCTGTGTTGGTAGAATTAAGGAATGCTCAGTCTTCACATGCTGATTTTCTACACTAGTCAGACTCAAAAACAGAAAGTTGATTCAAATAGTCCTTTCATTCTTTCTACTGAGTGGAAACAATGTTGTCATCCCTCACAGAATTATAATCTATTTTGTTACACCGGGGCAATTCTAGTTTAGTAATTTGCTGAGGTTGTCAGGAACCAGTCAGCAACTAATCGTTGTGCTGATCTCATAGCTTTGGTTCAGCAAAAAACGTGGGACAGATAAAACTCAAGGCAAGAACAAGAACGGAGAGGACATCACAACTTGACCACTTTGGTGTAAAAGAAGATGCAATCGAGGTCACCGCTGGCACAAAGGGAGTGTCTGCTAGTACTTGATAGTGTTGCTATGGGAATGGGGGCAAAGGAAGTCCAAAATGGAAAAGTTTCTCTGGGAGTCAAAGAACTATAAATGCTGGTGATTTCTGTAATAAACTGGCTTTGCTTGCTGCTTTACTAGCATCCAGCAGGGTCTGTGTCTTTCTCAATCTCCGCAGAGGTGACTAAGGAAAACTCTGACTGTTTGAGAATAAATACATGCCTGTTCTGGTAGTAGGTGCCTGTCTTCCTTCTTCGTTCCCTACCTTCTTCCAGAGCTACCGTCTTCCAGAGCTAGTAGAAGGAGTCACATTGGCTGCTTGTCCCTTCACCAATATCAAGGTAGCTCCAAGCCAGTCAGAGTCCCATAACACACTCATAGCCTACTGAGGACTGGAAAGGGCACTGAATTACCAGAAGTGATGCAAAGCAAACAGGAGTGCTGCAGTGGGTTGATGCTGGTTGGATGCCAGGCACCCATCAGAGCTGCTCTCTCAGTCTCCTCTGCAGCTGGACAGGGGAGAGAATATATAATGAAGGGTTCGTGGACTGAGATAAAGGACTAGGACAGATCACTCAGCAAATGCAATCATGGGTAAAACAGGCTCAACTTGTGGAGATATGAAGTGAATTTATTACACTAACAAAATCAGAGCAGGGTAATGAGAAGTAAAAAAAAGCCTTTAAAACACCTTCTCCCCACCCCTTCCTCCTTCCAGCTCTACCTCCTACCCCAGTTGCTCAGGGAGACGGGGAATGGGGGTTATGGTCATTTTATCACCTGAGGCTTCTCCCGCTGCTCAGGGAGAGGAGTCATTCCCCGGCTGCCCTGTGGGGTGGCTCCCAAGGGAGAGAGTTCTCCTCAAGCTGCTGCAGCACGTGCCACTCTTCCACAGGGTGCAGTCCTTCAAGGACAGGCTGCTCGGGTGTGGGAGCAGGGCCCCTCTCTCCATGGGTCTCCCATAGGGTCACAGCCTCCTCCAGGCATCTGCCTGCTCTGGTGTGGGCACCTCCCCCAGGGGCTGCGGGTGGGTCTCTGCATCCCCTGTGAACCTCCATGGGCTGTGGGGAGACAGCTGCTTCACCATGGCTTGCAAACCCAGTACAAGGGCTCTGGTTCCACACAGGACCATCAAACTGGGAAACTGGACCCATGGTCAATTATTTCTGTAACATGAAGGAAAACCTGTTGTTCTGATTGTACAAAGAGGTCATTCAGAGCAAGCCATCCATCAGTGAAAGATCTTCTGTTAGCTCCCTGATGGTACAGAACAATACTGGACGTTTTTATTTCCTTGTTCTCTAAGTTCACTTATATGTTTTTACTTGGACAAAAATGGAAGCTTAGAAAAGAGTCCAAGATCTGGCTTGTAATGGTTAGATGAATATATTTATTTTATATAAAACTTGACTAATTTTATAGAATTGTGTGGTTAATCTTTTCACAAAAAGATGAGGTCTAACGGGTTGTGTATTTTGATCTTAAAATAGATACATGCACAACATTTTGATTGTGTTAGAAATGGTCCAGGTTTAATTTAGTCCAAGAATGTAATAGTTTGGAGAAAAATATCTACTATATAACCTAGAATAAAATTTCATACTTATCTGTTAGAAATTAATGGGTTTTGTTTATAAAATACTGAGATGTACTGTTTATGAGTACAGAAGAAGCAGAGAGCTGGTGGAGTCTTTCTTCATCATTCAGTAGAGAAACATTAAAGATAAAATGAAGTCTGAGACATGAACCCGAACTTTATTTTAATACTAGTAATGATTACTGCCTGTGCTAATAACTAAGAAGTGCTACAAGCAATGCAGTAAGAGTTTTCACTTTAATCTGGTAATATGTTGCAAGTATATTTTGAAAAAAAGGAACATGGGAATAAGAAAACCTAGCCACAACACAGCCATGTGTGTCAAATTAGTTATCCAAGTCACCCCATTGCATCTTCATATATATACTATACATATATAACATATATATATATGTTATAATTCTGCAGCATTCTCTTGCCTTGTCTACAAAGATAAACCTTGCAGACAATTAACTGCATCTACCGAGGAATTCAGTAATAAGCCCAGAAGAATAATACAACTTTATTTAACTCAATAGCTAAGGGAAACAGCTGTGTAAGAATGACGACTTTTGAAACAGGGTATTTTGACAGAAGCTCAGATCCCGTATATTTCAGCCTTGTTCATTTGTCAACATAAAGCAAGATAAAGCCTTGTGGGACTAAGTAAACTCCATAGTTAAAAATACAGTTTGACACTGCTTGTAGACACATGACAAGTCTACAAAAATAATACATAGGTAGTCTTTTCATCTAGANACATAAATAATGCATCGGTAGTCTTTTCATCTAGAAAAGGATATGTTTTAAGGAGGGTGAATGCTTTTATTGAATTTAGATTCAAGTAGTGTAGTATTAGTACCTTCAAGTAATTTTAACCAGATGCTACATTTTTCTTCTTTTCAGACTTTACAAATACAGATGGTAAGGAAATCATGCATGAAATACTTCTAAATAGAACCTTTAATTAATACTT
>VYZQ01065914.1:0-15301 GCA_013400655.1 Mystacornis crossleyi
TTTTTATCCCTGTAGAAGGTTAGTAAAAGAGTGTGGGTTTAGCTCGGGCTTCATTCCAGGCAGCACCCTGACTACTGATTCGTGCCCAAATTCTTGCTCTTTTTCTTTTCCCTTGTTTGACACCTTGATGGCAAACAGCATAATCTTTCTCGCAGATTTATTTTTCCTCTGAAATGATAGGAGAAGTTGGAAATTTGTTTGCTTTTGCCCCAAGCTGCTTTCTCTGCTGTTTCCTCTATGAAACATTTACATAGAGCTGGTACCCCACAGAGAATAAATGTATAGCATGGCAGCATGTGGGAGCTTTCCGTGTCAGGGTAGTACATTTTATGTCACAGTCTCGATGTAATTTTACCCTCTTACTAAGGGTATGGTCTCCCTCGTCTTCCCCCTGGCAGAACTACTCCTTACACTGAGATCTCCTTCCCCTTTCTCCATCTTCACAGTAACCCCTGCGCTTGTCCCTGCAGCACACCCCCCATCTGTGCAGCTGATACAGCAGAGACACCGAGGACTCCAGCTGGGGGGGACACAGCCGTTTTCCGGGTGTTGTTTTATTCCATCTGCTTCCTCATGTAGTTACTTAGCTGGGACCACTGGGAGAAGCAGCCACAGCAGGATGGTGTGCAGGGGTGAGATGCAGAACCTGCTTAACCAGGCTCTGCCACCAAAATGATGTCACGATGCTGCAGTGCAACTTTCTGTTGTCATGTGAAACCGCTTATGGTGTAAGTCGATGTGGGTCAGCTTGGCCTGCTGCTTTTGGTGGTGGTCAGAGGCTTAGACAACAAACCATGTCTCCTCCTGGCCTGCTTGTCCCCACAAGCTGCCCTCTGGTCAGCTGACGTGCAATTCCCTCCCCTAGACTAGACTGAATGCAGTCCAGTAATTGCCTGAGGAACAATAAATCATACATGAGACAAAGCATTCATTTACACCACTTTATTTCTGTAACAATGAGAGAAACTGAAATGGACCATTGTTAAAGATCACTATTTCCTGCTCTGTAATAAAAGTCTCATCTTCCCCGATACTTGTTTATTTTATAAATGTCTCTGCTTTGGCTTTCATATTTAGCTGCCAGCAGGACACCATTATTCCCTGACAGCATTCTGTTCCTTCTCCATTGTCATTACTGCTGGAGTGATGTTATATTGCTGTGCTTGGCCTAGATGGTAGGGCTTTCTTATCTTGCATTTCCCATTACTTTTCCCATCCAGGCTTCCGATGAGGTGTGGAGTAGAAGTGGCAACACTTAAAAAGCAACGTTTTCATGGAACATCAGCAATTCTGGTTTTTACTTTAAAAAACCTCAACAACAAAACCCCCACTGACTACTGCTGTTTATTATGTTTTTAAGGCCAATCGAGAAGGTCTGAGTTGAAGTGCATGGATTGACCTGCACTGCAGTCCTGAGACCCTAAGGGTCTCCACACCACACCAACATGGCAGAGCCCCACAGCCTGCAGTGGACTGGAAGGAAGTGAAAAAATGCAAAGACCCTGGGACACAAGTGCTGTTTCCACATTTTTTTCTCAAGTGGAGGGTTGTGTGTCAAGGTCAGGGGTAAGATCCCAACCCTGGTGCTGGTGCACTTTCCAAGGGGATGTGTAGGGCTGACCTGTCCAGACCCACATGCTTGAGTAGAGTAGAGTTTCTGTGTAGGGTGGTGAGATGAGTGGTGCAGAGCTTGAGCAAAGCTTCTTGGAGTCAGTGGGAGCATTTCCACGGATTTCAAGGACTTTGTATTATGCTCCTTAACGTCTACAAATGAAAGATACTGCACTAGAGGCAACCTGTCTTTTAGGGCCACGTTGCCCTGCTTCCCATCTGCTTTGTTGTTCTCAGAGCGTCACCAGCAAAACAGCAAAACCAACAGCAAAGTCCTATTGTGTACCACATTGCTTGTACTTTCAAGAGCTGAAATCTAACTATCCCTCTAACTCTCCTGTCCTTCAGACATGCACACTGCATTCCCTTTAATATGGCTATGTCTCACTTCTCCTTCTTCTTCTTCTTTTCTTTTTTAAACAAAATTCCCAAGTGGAGGTATCAAGGTTTTCCTACAGCTTTATTTCACTTAAAAAATAATTGGATCGTTATATTCTATAAGGACCAAACTTCAACAGTAAGTAATTTCTAGAGATGTCAAGTGGCTCAGCATAAAAGTTAATCTTGATCTATTGGTTTGTTAGGTGTGTTTACATCCAACCAGTTAGCTCTCCTTAAATAAAAGTGATTTAAAGCCCTTTCTGGAGAGCATGAAAATGATTCCCCCAGCACTTAGATACTCAGGGCCATAATCCAACAAAAGCAGGCTTATCTTTAAGCATATGAGTAGCCCTGTCAAAGTCAATGGGGCTCCAAATGTGTTTAAAGATAAACACATACTTAAGTGCTTTGTTGTATTGGAACTCGCTGACTGTTTTATTTCCATTTAACTTCAATACAAGATCCTAAATTTTGTATATAGAGGCAGAGGATTCTTGCTGGATGGTACATTAGAATATTATTTTCAAAGAGGTGGAATAGGGGAATCCCAACATCATAGAAATAATTTTTAATTATTCAGATGACTTATTTCAACTGTTATGAGTCTATATTGTTTGACTTGTTTTACTTGGGGCTTCCCGACAGAAGCACTGCAAACATGGAATTGTGCCACAAAGCTCTGCAAGGCTCCACTCCAGTGCTACAAGTTCAACATCCCACTTTAGGGAACTTGCTTCACCAGCTCAGCCTTCATCTCACCTCTGCAAAAATGAAAACCATTAACATTTCCTTTATCTCACTCCAGTTGCCAAGTAAATGCTTGGACAGGGATTTGATAATAGAAAATGTTGAAAGATGCTTCCATCAAAGCATCTATTGGGAAAAAATATTGATTGCAAACCTTCTTGGGCAAAATAATATTTCTTTGAGTTTTCCACGTGCTCTAGCAATCAGATTGATCAAACAGCAATTTTATGAAAATGTTTCTTACCATTTCAGAGAATGGGCTCTGCTATTCTGAATTACTGAGCTCCAGATGAAGGTGCAGCAGCAAAATCTCGCCAGTGAATTAAACTGAGGAAGCTGAGCTTTATTGCCCAGTGCGACGTAAGGGGTGATCATCTCTATGACCTCCTCTGTGAAATGCATTTGGGTTGGATGGTTTTGTTTGGACACTCCACCTGCTTAAAGGACTCCTTTGGCAGGGTCTGTGCTGCCTGCTACACCTGGCTCACCTGCCCTGCTGCAGGCAGGGTTTCAAACCCAGCTGAAGAGCCCCCACCAAAGCAGAAGTGTCAGCACCCAGCCGTGCAGAGCGGCCAGGATGTGCCTGGGAGGCAGCAGGGTGGAAGGCAGTCGGGGAGGTGCATCACATGCCGTGTTTCCAGATTCTCCTGAGATTTCTGCTGGAGGAAGAGACAGCCTTTGGGCTCATCTATATTTCAACTCCTTCAGTCACTGCAGCTTAAGCAGAGCCATGGCTGGTGGTCAGATACAGCAGCACTGCTCCCGTTTTTCCCTGCAGCTCCCACGAATCCTGAGCACAGGATGGGCAGGGTGCTGTGTCTGCCCTGCTCCTGGCAGGGCCAGAACTACATGGAAACATCCTGCTGCACAAGCTGTGGGTGTGGAAAGGGCTGCAAGGCAAGCACACGTCCCTTTTATTCCTGTAAGATTGCAGGCAACCGGATAGATCTCATTTGAAAGGAAGGGGATGGGAGGGAGGTACTCAAAGAGTGGGAACATAATGAAATGAAAAGAAATCCAGATGTGGTGTTCATTTGCCTGAAAGGACCGTTGCCTGGGCCTTCCCACACAGTGCAACAATTGCCACTCCATCTGCTAAGGAAACAGCTATTCACATGGAGCAGCCTTCCCACGACACAGCACAGGGCTGCCCGGGACACCCAGGTTTGCAGCATAACTCCACAGCCACCTGCCAGTGTGGCACTATCAACAAACTTGGGCAAGGGAATGATGTCCTTTTCTCCATGTGAAGAGACTTTAAAGGAACGAATGTGACAACACGGCCCCATGTGCCACACAGCATCTCCCCAACACATCTCATGTCTTGAGATGACAGAAGCACAGCCTGGTTAAGATAACAGAGTTATCTTATAACTGATTCCGTGTAAATGTCCACTGACCTCTGCTGCTTAATTCAAGGCTAGGCACTGGTCCATGCTTGGCAGGAGAAGGACTGAGTGGTTTCTCTAGACTGAGGTTCTACAACACCTTTTTATTTTTCCCCAGCTGACGTTTAGCTCCTCTCAGTAGCTGAGCTTTGCATTTCCCCTTTGCCATGTCTATTCTGTCAGGAAACTTGCCGGCTGCTTTATTGCCTTGAATGTCCAGCTCTTCTGCTATTCTTTTCACATCTGTACAGTCATTTGTCCTTTTCTTTCTGAATCAGAGTACCACTCCAAACAACCCTGCAAAGTACAGTCTATTATCCCTTTTCTCCACAAAGCAGTTTTGATTTTTCATATGTAATGCACTATATAAAAATAAAAAACCTTGTACTGTCTTAACAGCCTAATTCTTAAACAGTTATGGCCTCATTCTCCTTCGAAGTACGTAATTCCCATTGACAGCAATGGGAACACTGCCAACACAATGATGAATTAATTCCCATGAAAAAAAGACACAGACACCAAAAGGTCCAATTCTGCTCTTCATTAGGCGGAAATTAAGGTAAAGCAGACAAAAAAGATAGACACAGATTTGCATGAAACAGCTTCAAACTAACCAGGCAGTATGTTACTAACTGAGAAGTCATTGGAATTGACCCTAATACGGAAGGAGTGTGAATCAAGAGTGATTTTAATAACCTCAGTAGCACCTCATCACTGTGGAAAAGCTTGAAACCAGTCCTCAGAGCTGTGCCTTCCCCTGAACTGGGAAAGGCTGGTAAGGCTGGACCTTTACCTCCCTCCTCTTACCTGGCACGTGGGGATCTGAGTAAGAGTTTCAAGAACATTTTGAAATCTTGCCAAACGTTTGTCCTTCCCAGCTAGACATCACATGGATGTTTTCTGTGCCATATTAAAGGGCAGGGAGTGGGTGGCATCATTTCTACACCTGAGAACTCAACAATGGGGCCTTGGCAGTTATTCAGCTTCCCTGCTGTTTAATACCTCTGTTTCCTGAATATTTTTTTTTCTTTTCTTCATGGATGGCCTTGGAGTTGGAGCACTGCTCTGAGGATCTCACTCTGTCTCTCTAGCACAACTGGGAAAGCACAGCATTCTCTGGGCTTCTTTTTTTCCTAAAATAAAATAAAGTAAAATAAAATAAAAATAGTAATTTCTTCCATCTATAGAAATAAAAGAAACCATATATCTTTTCTTATCTAATTAGTTTGTTTCAGGTTGTTAACTTCTTAAAGAATACTCGGTCTTTTTGCATGGCATCTAATCCATCAAGAGCACAAACAGATATGGGGATTCCTGATGTTTTGAAGTTAACATCACTTTTCTTGTGCTATTCAATGGTAGAAACATCCTAGCAATAAAAAAAGACAATCAGTATGCTAGTAATACCCAAGTCTTTAGAAACATAGTATCAAGATTTGTATCTCTGTTATTTGAATGAGTAAGCAAAACTATAACAGCACCCAAACTCCTTTATATTCATAAATAGGAAACTGAGAGATAAGGTAAAAATTGCCATACTTCTGACCAAAGTGTTTCTTCCTGACAATGAAACTGCTGTGTGCCCACTACTGCTCCTTTCACAGAAAAGTGAGTCTTGGAATTCAGGCAGCATGATCTGGACTCTAGGATATCTTAAAATCAGAGAATTGTTAAAGACCTTTAAGATCTTCAACCATCAACCCAGCACCACCACAATGTCCATCATTAAACTGTGTCCTCATGTGCCACATCCCCAGTTTTTTGAACACATCCAGAGGTGGTGAAATCATCTCATCTTACTTAGATTATTGCCTTCTAGGAACTAGAGAACATAATAAATCGTCCTTCTGGTGCACCCAGAGTGGGAATACAGCTTCTGCCACAGAGATGCCCAAGGAGTTTGGTTTCCAAATTTTGCATATCGCTTTGTCAAAGGAATCCGTGGGAGTGCACCAGTGCAAAAGCCTCTACTTACTATTGCTCTTCTCACTATTGCTCTTCTCCTCCTTGTGCTTGCCTGTGCTCTGCAGAAACATGAAGCACACCAGACTTTGACAAGCTTTACACAAGCTCACTTCTGAGCTGTCCTTCACATTTAGGATTAATGTTAGCTGCTATCGCAGATGTACTACTTCAGTTTCTCCCTACCCAGTGCCACCAGTCTTTTTGATATCTTACAGAGTATCCCACTCCGGGTACTTCAGTGAAGAACAAACTAAATCCCAAAACTGATACACTTCTGCATCACTCCCCAGTGTGAGCAGTGCCCAGCCCTGGGTGTAAGATTCAATCAGGCTGATCACTGTTTTCAACCTTGTGTAATGAATTAATCCAACCATGTCCAATTCACTTTAAAATCAGGCCAGGGTATTTGCCTCAGTAACCTCCTGCAGCAGCAGCTCCCACAGGTGATGAGACATGTCTGGGCATTTATTTTTCATTCTAAATTTTCTGGGTTTAAATTTAACCTGATGCTTGTTCTCACATGATGAAATAAAAAGAGTTCTCTTATTTTCAAAATGTTCAGTGCTTGAGAATTTTGATTTCCGCAATCAGCTCCATTATCATCTTCTTCTCATCAAAATAATTCCAATATTTGCCATCTCTTGTGTATTAATCTTAGTAGCTCTGTAACTATTCTTTATTTGAATTTCTTGGACATTTTTTGACTCTACTATGTACATCAAGAGAGAAGAGGATAAAAAGAATGAACACAGATTTAATGTGTAATTATGGCATAATCCTGCTAAATGGCACAAACCAGAAATCCTGATTTTTTTTTTTTTGCATTCTGCTCTATTTTTATATTATAAAACCAATAGTCTCTTTTTTTGTTTTTTGTTTTGTTTTGTTTTTTTAAGCTGCTGCTATAGATTGAGGTAAACCAGGCACTGATGACTTTTGGTACAGGTTCTTTTCCCTCAGAGATTGCAGGAAATTCAGGGCTTTGCAGATTATTCAAGTTATACAGCTAATAACTGATTATTTATTACTTTTCATTTAACCGTGTTCAGAGATGTCTGCCATCGTGCTGCTCACCCTCCCAGTGTCTTTAAATCCATCAGGTTTAGTATTCACCATAAAGTGAGGTCATCCCAAGCCAACCCACAACCTCCAACGGGTTTTAACAAACCAAAGTGCACTGATTTTTTGTCTACTTTTTCCATCATTTTCCATGACAAAATGTTAGGAAGTATACTGAGTCATTATTTTCAGGGGCTCCTCTGAAATACTGCTATATTTTGGGGAGCAAAATCCTGCCAGCATTCAAGCGATATATTCAGTCCAAAAATTTCCTGTAAATGTGACCATGTTTCCCTTTATGTTATGAGTGAAGTTTCAAGACCCATAGTTCAATAATTTTCTGTTTAGGCTCTTGGTTGTTGGATGTAACCAAAAGATCTGGGTAGACAAACTTTTCTAGAAGAGATTTGATTTTGTTTGTGGTTTATATTTGTAGTTGTTGTTGACATTTTTCATTTTCACATGAGGAATAAAGTAGTCACATGATAGTAAACTAAAAACAGCAATTAAAAAAAATCAAACTTAAACCATTTCAGGAAGATTTTCACCAAGTCTGTTGGATGCCTTCTAGGCAAGCCTAAGGATGATGTCAGAGTTTATCTCACCCCAGAGTGAAGGGACAGTTTCCAATCTCTCACATCATCCCAGTTTCTAACTGGTACCTAAGGAACAGACTCAGGTCAGAATTATTACCCTCTACAGCCTCCCCTGGATTTTTGGGACCATGCTTATGAGTTTTTGAGACACTCTTTGTGTTCAGTCTGATCTGACTTAAGCTTTCAAAATCAAAGAACTGAAAGGTTTTAACACAAAATCTGACTGTATTTTTTTTTTTCAATTGATGCCAAGATCATCATGTTAAAACTCCAAGTATTGGAAAGAGTACAGCTCACATTTACTACGCTGGACAAGTCGCCTTTGCAAACATCTCCTCTTGTTTAAACCTCTAAGCTTGCTTTTATTGGCTCTGTGAAAAAATATGATTGTGAGAGTTTTAGCACCAATAGTAAAGGCTCATGGTCTAACAGCTTTTGAGGTGGTAAATACTCATGAGCACTCGAGCCAAGCTGGCAAAGCTCACTTCCCTCTCAGGAGAGGGTTAAATGAAGGCAGAGTGCTCAGGTACTGGTGATTACAGAGGCAGTCACTGACGTGGGTGAGGCTGAAACCAAAGGCTCTCAATCTGCTGTCAGAGAACAAACAGTATTTCCTCTTAAATCACAGTTTTCCCTCATACGGAGAATCCTGTCTCAGCCCTGTTCAGATGGCTTGCATATGCCATGGGCATGATACAGGCAATAAAAGCTTTGTATTAAGCTACTGTCCAGATTGATAGCTGTAAGGAGCATCTCATAATGACCACAACATGATTAGTCATGATACATGTGTGATACCCATGCTCATTATTACTGGCCTCCAGAACAGCACTGCTGAGTCCTGCCAATATGCTCCGTTTAGTATCTGGAAGGGACAATACTGCAATTACTGCCAAAGTATGCAGGAAAATTTAGAAGCGTCTAGTTCGGGATTCTGCACCAGGCTGGCAATCAGGAGCACAGCAAAGCATGGGAAGGCAGCAGCTACAAGGACTAACATAGATTATCTGGATCTGATGCTTTATTTTAAGTGAATGTCTGGATGTGCCTATTTATTTTAAACAGTTTGTCTTTCAGAATGGAAGGAATACATGGGAACTGGCATGAAGAACACGACAGCTGTACGAGAGCTGATGAAGCCTATCTGGAAACAGCTACATTCCAATTTCATACCAATATTTGATGTTGTTGCCCACTTACAAGGCAAAGAGAAATTGTCTTTGTCTTGCTGTTGTACCCATTAGATTTCTTGTGAGCCTGTGACATTTAATTTCACATAAAGTATATCATGTATGTCTTTTATGTCATGGCCCAGGGACCCACATGCCATTGAACAAGACAGATGTACCTGAGCATCAGTCCTTGGAAAGTCTAGAAAAGTGGAATTAGATCTGATTCTGGCCATGCAGACTACCACAAACATGACAGCTTTACCTTCCACTTCACACGGAGAGCTCAGCTGAGCCAAAGACTTCAATCTTTCCCTTCTGTCATGGGTTCACTTCCTCCAGGAAACAGAGCCAAAAGGAAGAAAAACCTGAAGAGCAGGAAGGGATGTCAACCCAAGACACCTTCAAAGACGGTGTAAAGTTTCCAGATAGAGATACATTCCTGTTCTTCAAGGATACTGCTCCCCTATGTGGGTAAAGTTCATTTTCCAGGCTCACTTGCAGGAGATGAAGCCAATTCCCACTACAACAAATCACCATCTGCAACAGAGGGCTTAGCACGTGCCTCCTAAATGTCCCCCAAATACACAGTAGCATGTACATTTTGAAATTTCCACAGTTCATTTTCAGCGGTAAGGAAATTTCCTCACCAGCAGTGAGTAACTGCAAGAGCAGCAGAGTTGCTAATTATGCTGGGCGCTTTGTTTTGAGAAGGTGCTCAACGCTCCTGTTGGTCAACACATCACTGAGACTTGTGGGAAAGAAGAACCTTCTGGTGGACCTTCATCTTGATGAAGATCTTCCTCTGCACTCACAGAGTGCCACTCACACTGGAAAGGAACATCCTGTCCAAGAGAAATGGTGCACATAATAATGAGGTTTCTTGTCTCTTTGTAGCAATTCCTTGACATTACCACATGTATCATTGTGAGTAACCACCATATTCTCTGTTAATTGGAAATACCAGCAAATTGTTCAGCCCCAAGGTACCAGCTCACATCCCCTGTGCTAAACAAGCATCCAAAAGAGGCCTAGCAGCTCCTTGCCACATGCATATGCAAATTAAAAAACAAATAATCTGAATCAAAATAACCAGGAAAATTAATGGAATAAAAATCTGCTTAGGGCTATTAAATCCTGAGATAAATCTTTGAGTCAGAAGATCTCTGAACCATATTTTTTAGTTTGAAACCTTTACCTTCATCAACAAAGAAGTGCATAAGAAGTAGCAGCTATAATGTATATCTCTCCTGTACATGAAATAGAGATAAAAACAATATAAATAGTGGCAGGCAGTGAGAAACAGATTTTTCAGTCTTCTACATGCTAATGCAAACTAACAAAATTGTATTTGAAAAGCAGCAAGGTCTACATAGCAAAGGACAGCCAGGGAGTACCTGTGTAGTATGCTAAGACATTTTAAGCATTATTTAAAGGGAAAAGAAGTAACCCTTAATCTGCTTATCCAGTGACACATGAGTGTGGATGTGAGAGTGCTGAAGCTACAGACATCCCTGCAGTTACGACAGTAAGAAAGGGACATATTACGTCCTGAAAGAACATAACATTCAAGAATGATTTAAGTATATTGTGGGGAGAAAAAAATTAGTGAGAATAGGTGAAAGGAAATTTAGTGACTGCTGGTCTAAAGAAAATGTTGCTTTTGTAAATGGTAGAATTCTGATTTTCCCAGTGCTCCTCTGGATGTTGCTATTTGTTGCAGATGAGCGGGCCTCAATTAAAGTAACTGAGCTGTGTTTGGACAGGCTTGTCTGATCACTACAAGTTTCCTGCAGGATTAGACTCATTATTTGAATTTCCAGATCTTCAACGGTGCTATGTTCATTATGTGTGAAAGCAAATTTAACTGATTCAATTGGGAAAATCCTCTTTATACCACTGAATTCTATGGACAAAAAGATCCTTGAAATGTATTTATCAAGATATGACACAAGTAGAACAAAATTCCCCAGGTCTTTACTGAGCTTTGGGTCAGGTGCTTGTGAAAAGAAAAAAGCCAGATTATCACACAAACATAATATTTAATATCCAGATATTCTGCTGCAAACAGTGTAATTGAGTTCAATAGCTCCATGTTTATTATTATGGCCCATGCCTAGAGATTAGCATAAAGAAAACTATGGGGGGAAATGTCATATATACTCCCACACACCTATGCAAATACAATTATAATTGCTCTCTGTATTTCACAGTAGACCTTTTATGGAAATCACTATGCCTATTCTGTCTAAAATAAAACCTGTTACGTAAAAATATTTGAAGCAGAACTTTGTTTCGTTTAGCATTAAACAGACGTGTCCAGCTGGGACTGTTGATGGTGCCTTGCCTATGCACACACGCGTGTGTTCATCTATATCACACAACAACGCTGGCCTGCCAAGCACAGCCGATACTTCAGCTACAGGAAAAATTTCGCTAATCGGCCTCCACTTGTTGCGCCTCCCTTTGAAAGACCAAATCTCTCCTAAATGTACTGTTTCCTGAGAATCCCTTCACCCAACAGGCCTTTGAACAACACTGCAAATCCATGGAGGAAATGAACTCGTTCCATCCTCCCTCTGTAGCTGCATGAGGCCTTGCACAATGGGGCTGTGGTTTATTTGGGGCCTCTGGATATGACAGCCATACAAGTAGGAATTAACAACAACAGATCACCACAGATCACTGAGGTGCGTTGGCTGGAAGGGAAAATGAAACCTGGTCCATAATGAGGATGTTCCATGTTTGGTTGTATAAATATAGCTGAAATGAGAGGGTTTGACGAAAATCTTAGCGACACCTTACCAATCTCAATCCAACATTCCAGACAATGGCAATATAAATAAATAGTGCTGTGATTTGTGAAAAAATGACAAATATTTGAGATTTCCACTAAAGACTACTCATCGAAATGTACCTATGAACTGCTATCTTATTTTCCTTTTTTTTTCTTATTTCTTCCTTTCCTTTCCTTTCCTTTCCTTTCCTTTCCTTTCCTTTCCTTTCCTTTCCTTTCCTTTCCTTTCTTCTTTCCCTCCCCCTCCCCATTCTTTTTTTTGCCTCCCATGAATTTCCTGTTTGTGGTGATTAGGCCTCAGCACAGGATCCTTCCCTCCATTACACCACCTTGGACAAAGACTGGGTCCCATGGGATGAGGGTGGGTGGTTATTCCTCCAGCAGAGGCAGGATGAGGCCCATGGAGCTGAGCAAGCCTAGCAAGGGCGCCGTGTTCTGCTTCTGCCCTCTGGTATCACCTGCAACAAAATGCACGGCTGGCCCTGCCTGCTTCAGGTGGGTGGAATTCCCAGGCAGTGTCCCAGGCAGGCAGAGGATGAGGCAGGGAACAGCCAGCCTGATGGATACACCGCCATTTGTGTGAAAAATTCTCAGGGAAAATTCTTTCTCTCCCTCTCAGGCCCCTAAACTCTTTGTGAATGGGGCCAGTGCAACATGTGGCCTTTCACCTCGCCCAAGAACCACTGCCAGACAGCCACACTCAGAGAATTGTTTGTTAATAGTCCAATTAGATAATTGCCATCTTTCACTCCTTTTGCTCTACATTTCCCATAAAGGAATGAATAAGGAGAGCAGCATGAAGAGGGCTTCTGCCCTGCAAGGTGACAAGAAGGACTGGAGCATGCTCTTTGCACAAGGCCATTTGCTTGAATTGAATCATTGTAGCCTAATCAATGGTCTTATTGGATTACTGGCTGTTGCGGTTCTCAAAGATATTGTAGCAGAGACAATGAAATAGCTAGAGTAAAACTTTTTTCTCCTTTAGTGGATCACGCAGTTGAGATTTTTTACGGGCTATCTCTCTCTCTCTCTCTCTCTCCTTCCCTCCCTCCCTCCCTCCCTCCCTCCCTCTCTGTCTCCCTCTTTCTCCCCCTCTCCCTTTCTCCCCCCTCCTGGATCCACTGCACACAAAGCTGGCTTTTTTTTTTTTTTTTTTCAATGAGCAGGCTCTGCGAATAGGTTCAGTGTTTGCGAAGGTGCAGAATTAGCAGACACACATGCATGCACACATACACACACACACAGAGGGAGAAGCACAAAAAGCAAGTATCGGAACTGAAATAAGGAGAGGTAGGAGTTTAAGATGGCTGTCTGTGGGGAGATGTGTTAACGAGGATTTCTGCTGGCCAAGATAACCTGCTTCCTTGGAGAGATCTGCTTGAAGGACGAACTTTTTGTGTGTGTGCGTGCTGGGGATCTGTTTGTTTGTTTAGAATTCAGGGGGCTTTTTTTTTTTTTTTTTTGCTTTTTCTGCACCCCCCCTGCAACAGCATTTTTTCAGCCCTTCCTAGCAGCTTTATTCAGATTTATTTGGCGTGCTTTGGAGAAAGCCACTATATAATCGGGAGGTCAAAGGCAGACTGAAGAAAGTTAATAATGGCTGCTAATGGTGCTAACAATTCAGGGTGAATCTTGTCAAAAGTTTTTTTTTTTTCCCCTCTCCCCCACCCTTTTTTTCCTCACTCCCTTTTTTTTTTTTTTTTTTTTTCTGGAAGTCTCAGTCTTTTGATTGTGTGTTTCCTGAAAGCAAGACCAATCATTTCAGTTTATTCACTGGCTAAACTCTACTTGATTGGGGACAAGCACACAAACCATCCATTACGATCTGATATATTATCCAAACAATTTAGTGTATTCATGAGGTAACCTAAATGTGGAGGCTGCAAAATTACCCGTAATCAATTGAAACAGCGAGTGCGCGTCCCTCTGTGTGTCTAACAACTACATGTCTCTGTAATAAGGCAGACATTAAATCATTTTAGAGTTGTACTGTTGAGTACCTGATCACTGGGCGCTCTGGGAAGCTGGACAGTCACATTAGGACGCTGGGACTGAGGAAGCCGCTGCTTTTCCAGTGGGATAAAACCCGATCTTCCTTACTCAAGGTGCTTTACAGATCCCCACCGATCTGACCCTAAGCCGTGCAATATCCAGCATAGACTTCGTCTTCTTCTTCTTCTTCTACTTTTCTATAATTTTTTTGTTATCGTTGTTGGCGCTATTTTTTTTTTTGTTTTGTTTTTATTGCACTACATGTTTGGGAAACAAGACAAAATGGACGTTAGATGCAGTTCAGAGACTGAAGCTAACCGGGTCTCGAAGAACGGACATAAAGAGGGCAAGGAAAGCAAAGGGTCTGAAGGAAATATTTCTACTTCTTTTTTGAAGGATCAGCAAGGGACTTTTTCTGCCTCTGCAGCTACGGAAGGTTGTAATAAAAGTAAATCTAGTTCGGCTGATCCGGACTATTGCAGGAGGATCCTAGTTAGAGGTATGAGTTTGAGGTGTTTGGCGAGGGTGGGGGAAGGTGAGCTATGCTCACGCCCGGGAGATGGGTTTATTTTGTTGCTTTGCCTTGGGTCTGGCCCTGAGTTGAAAGCCCTTCCTACGGCTCCGGGGGAGAGACCCCGCTGCCCGGCCGGACTTTGCCCTGGACCCCGCTCCCGCCGGCTTTATCCCGGGGAATTTCCGCCGGCGTCTCGGGGAAAAGTTAAGCCGCGATGGTTCCTCCCCGGCGCTGCCCCGGAACGGGCCAGCCCAGCTTATTGTTGTTTTGTTTTTTCTTTCCTGCTCTGCCGCTTTCCCGGGGTGCCCGTCCCCGCGGGGAGCCCTCTGGGGACAGCGTTCCCTCGGGGGGCCGCGGCTCTGCCCCGCGGGCCGGGTGCGCTCCTTCCGCGCCCGCGCATGCCGCCCGCAGCCGGCCGCGTACGATGGTGTGCGGCTGCGGGCAGAAAGGCCTTCTCGGAGGGCAGGGGTTCCCTCTGTCCCCTCTTCCTCCATGCTCGGCTGCCCAGAGGAAAATGCTGTTTTAAAATAACCACCAGCCTTAAAATAAATGGAGGAATGACGAAGGGCTTTTTAATTATTACTTTTTAATAGTTACATGTTTAATTTCCCTCAACCTTCGTCTCTTCTCCATGCTAAAATAACTAAATCATCTTATTCGTACTTCCTCCAAAAAAAAAAAAAATTACCTGAAGAAATTTCAGTTTTATTAAGGTGCGTTTTGGGGGAGGAAGGAGAGAAGAGAATCAGAACAAAATATGTGGGAAGCAGGCCTTGGAAGCCAGAATTAATCCTTGTGCCACTGGTTGACCCAGAGAAGGGTCAGATTAAAATGATGTGATTGTCTCTGATTTAAAACGTACCGAGGAGGTAGAATTACGGCAAGTAAAGTTGCGAAGGCTTTAAGGTAACCTGAATCTGGCTGTAGCTTGACAGTCTTGTTAATAAGATTTGTCCTGCTTTCCTTCAGCCCGGGCTACCAGAAAAGTGAGGTTCCTGTGGGCTGGTTGGTGCCTTGGTTTCTTCATTCCCCCCCAATCCCCCCCCCCCCCGCACCTTTTTTCTCTGTCTATCTCTCTCTGT
>VYZQ01065915.1:5171-17601 GCA_013400655.1 Mystacornis crossleyi
GTGTCCCACTGCGGGTTCCTTGTGTGCACAAAATGGAGCTGCTGACACTCACACACGAGCGGCAGCTGCTTTGCACCGCGGCCGTGTCAGGAGCTTGTCTCCATTTACTGGGAATGATGTGAGTATTAAAAGCAGGCGAGTTCGCTCCAGCGGAGCTCCGAACAATGGCCCGGCGCTGCAGCGGCGGCCGTGGGGCTCGGCCGAGGGCAGCGCCTGTCACATGCGCTCATGGGAACCTCGACTCTGTTACGAGACCCTGGAAAGTCACCCGTAATCACTGGATTAGCCATACTTAAAAAAAATATAAATAGTCCCATGTAATTTTTTTCTACTTGCATAGCTTTTGAAAAAATCCCGTTATTTGTTCTGACTTGCATAGTTTTTACAGTGTTCCTACTCATCCTGGCACAGCTGGGAGTGCTGAGCTGTGTGTGGGCGTCCTTTCATGTTTTAACCAACAGATCAAGCACTGCAAATGCACGTTAAGCACGTCACTGAAATACTATTTCGGAGAAAGAAATCGTGTGCCAAATTCTGGTTATTCGGTTGGTAAAAGGAGAAACGAAAATGAGTGAGAAGTCAAATATGAGAGTGGTGGTGTTTTTGTTTGTTTTGGATTTTTAAAATAAATGTAGTGAATGTCAAACTACCAACAATAAGTAAGCCAACATTGCGGGCTTTTTAAGCTGACGTGAAAACTTTCACTTTGTTCTGCACTTACATGCATATCATGTGTTTTAGTTTTTGTCAACGTAGATTTTCTGTTAGCAACTCTTCTATGGCTTACACGGATTTAACGTGCATATGTGTATATATATATATATCCTGCCTTGGCACACATTGCTGCTATATAGGACCTTGTTTTCCACTTGTTTGCCAAATACTTGAGAGGGAGCAAAGAACTAATGCCTACAGTACAAGTGAACCCTTTGCAGAGTTAAGGAAACTTTCATATAGTTCTTAAGTGACCGTGTCCTGTACTGGTGTTTCTTAAATTCTTCCATGAGCAAGGGCTTAGCATTTGTCTATGATTTTCTCACTAGGAGTGGCATGCACGGAAATATTTAGACAGCCACAATTATTGGAGCAAAATATTGAGTAACGCTTCTTAGACTTTAAAACATTTTTCTGTTGTAATTTAGATAATATCTCATATTTCAGTATTTTCACAACCAAAGCACAGCCCCATTAAACTAGAGAGCCTGAAGTACTTGCAGTCAATCTGAGGAAATAATTACCACTTCTTAATTTAGCATCAGGTAAAATGTCTTGTATGAGAAAATTTCCTTTTCGTTAGGAAAATGTTAAACAGCGTGAAATAGTGTTTAGGACTCTGTTGCCTTAATTATGTTACAGGATGTTATCAGTGTGGGTCTTCAAAGGGTAACTGATCGGTTTCGGTGATAAACCCCTTCCCCCAGACCCCCCCACCCTCACATGGTGCACACCCCTGCATGCTAAACCTGTAAGACGAGAACAGTATTGTTCTGTTAAACACAGCTGAGTTCGTTGAAAAATACTGACTCTGTTCCAATCCCCTGAGGTGGCTTTGCCAAAGTTTTTTTTTTTTTTTTTAGGCCAAGCCTGGAAACTTAATTATTGGAGAGACCCAAGTGTTCAAAAATGGATTCAGACGGAACTCTGTATCACCTTAAGAACACACACAAATTATCTGCTAGATAGTGGGGCTTTAGTACTGTTAAACTGGTGTATAAACAAGGAAACAAGCGTGCACACAAGTCTGCTAAATTCTGATCTTTAAGGTTCAATAAATCTCTATTGGACTTGTTTTTATTATGTCAGTGTCTCCATAAAGGGAATTAAAATCTCTAGTTCTGTAAAACCGGTATCAAAAAATCTATCTGTAAGCTTTTTGTAGGGTGAAGTGCAGGAGTTCAGATGTGCTAAAGAAAGCAAAATAATTTGTTTATTCTGGGTAGCAGTTAAGTTTCCCTTTACAAATTCGCATACTAATTTGGCAGGGTTTTTTGAGTCAGTAGAACTTTGGAACATGGTTCTTCTTCATGTCTGGTTAAATTGACGAGGCAGCTGTGGTTCTGTGCTCCTGTTTGTTTCAGTGGACATTGGCAAACTTGTAGTGACCTGTCTTAAAGAGTTACATCTGAGAAATTACCTCCTGCCTTTTTCCCCCTCACTGTCATGCTTCAGCATGACTCCACTTTAATGTGTTACTTAATCTCTTCCAGATCTCTGCCTAAACTTGCTTTGATTTGTGTTTTCAGTCTTAAACCTAATCAAAGCAACATGGTGTATTCCTTACTACTCTAAAAGAGCTCAAAAGACCTTGGCACTAAGGTAATGAGGGCTTTTTTTTTAATTTCTCTGAGTAGATTTTTGTTATTTTTCATATTAAATGTGGCATTTCTCGTTTAACCTTGTCGTTTTCTGGGGGAGCATGCTGTTGCTGTCTGCTTAGCTGACCAGAGGCACTGAGTTCTCTCCAACTCCTGGGCCTGCAGTCAGTTCTTGCCTGGCTGGGCTGGGATATTTGCATTTTGAATTAACGAGGTTCTGTACCCACCCGGCCTTGTCTGCAGCGCTGTGGCAGAGCGTGCTACAAATGCATCTGTTTTGCTTCAGGCTCCATTGTGCCTCTCTAAAGCTGCTCCTGCTCTCTAAAGGAGCTGCTTCCAAATGCTGAAAGTGAACGCATTCACAATGTACTGACGGTTTTAACTCGTAATTTTTTTCCCAAGTAAATAGAGGAAGCAAAACTGGAAATGTCTGACTGATTTGACTGCTGATATTTGAGAGCTCTGAAGAGAAATTGTAATTCTATTTTAATTCAGCCTTCCTTTAATGCTCTCTACTTTCCCCCACCCCCTTCCTGCCAGTCTGGGGAAAAGTACTGCAAAGCAATCACAACAGCTGCACATTTCAAGCTTGATTTTTAACAACTGCATAAAGAAAAGGTTTGGTGAGTGATTTACAGCCGAATCTGGTTTTATTATGTTTAAATACAGTAACAGTACAGGCCATAGTTTGCAGTACAGACTGAGTTTGAAGAGTTATCTCTGAGAACAAAATGTGAGTTACTAAGTGTGTTTTTTCCTCATGGGACAGGAGTTTTGTCATAATTTGAAATGATCTGAAAATTCTGTCTTCTGTTTTTCCAGGTTCCTGTTGCCTGTAAATCATGTCCCTGTGGCTACATATTTATCAGTCGAAAACTCTTGCATGCTAAACGTGCTGAGAGATCACCGCCCATCACAGGTAATACTTAGAGAGGGCGGGAGAAGAGGGCAACAGTTCTTTCCCCTTATTTCCTGGAGGCAAAAGATAGTGTTTTGCTTCTCTGTGTCAATTGACTGTTGTCAGTTCACTTTCCCGTGAACTTTTGCGTGGTAGACTTAGAATAGGTTAATTTTTCTTGAATTTTAGGGCGAGGGGAAAGAAGGTGTTTTCAGTCTTTCTTTGTACTTGTGATATTGGCATTTATTTTGTGTATGTTCTAGCTGCACACACTGATCACTATGCAAAATAACCCCTTACAGAATGGTTTGTGTTAATCCTGTTTTGAAGGTAAATATGTAGAGGTCCCAAAAGAATAATTTCAGAGTACATGCTGATTGAACCTAGGTTTTCTGAAAATAAAATATTAGTCATATGTTTAATCTAAAACTAGGTGGGTCTGGCTTCTCTCTCCATGATTAAATTAAACAGTGCTTTTTTTGTCCCTAACTGTGTGTCTTTTGTTGATGGACACAGTAAGAAGTCAGTTGAATGTGCATTCTGGCATGAATAGCATTCTCCTTGTGTTCATTTTTATCACATTCTCCAGTAGTAGGGATTAGTCAGAACAAGAGCCTGACAGGGAAGATATATATTTAAAAAAAAACCCCAAACCTGACCCAAACCTAACAAATATCTGATACATAATACCTATTTTTTAAATTATCTACCAGACCTACAAAATGGAAGTCAGATATTTGATGTTTTGTATCCATGTGTTGAAGGATAGTTGTAGATTATGACTTGTAGGAATTAGGTGACATTGTGCTGACAACTGAACTTTCAAGGTGGAGGAGGTTAAGAAATGTGTGTGGTAGGTTGGAAATGTTGTTCAATTTTCTTTCCTCTTCCCCCTTTTTTGATAAAGTAGTTACCAAATAAAGCTGAAGGCCACAGTCTGGTTGTATAATTCAATTTTGTACAGAGGAAGTGCACCAGTTGAGGCAAAATGAATATATACGGGGGCCATCCTGCTGGAAAGCAGCTCTGGAAAGTGCTTTTTACTGTGAGTGTGACCAAGCACTGGCACAGGTTGTCCTAGAGGTTGTGGAGTCCCCATCTTTGGAGGTACTCAGAAGCCTTCTGGATGTGGTCCTGGGCAACTGGCTCTTGGTGGCTTTGTGTGAGCAGGGGTTGGACAGGTTGGTCTGCAGAGGTTCCCCTGCTACCTCACCCTGGCTGTGACGCTGTGAAATGCAGGTTCTGTATTAGCATTAGTGACTGCACCCTGCTGTCCAGCTTGTACCCCGTGTCTGTTCAAGATTAATGGGACAACTGCAGCCAAAAGAAAGCAGTTCCCCAGAGAGGTACAGTAGGAGACTGTGTATGACTGTATTGTGCTCCTGAGGTAACCACAACTTCTAGAAAATGTTGTTGCAGTATTTTCAGCAGTACAGCTACTGCAGAGTGGTGCTGCAGCCCTGCAAATGTGCAGCTAATCCATGAGTGTGCTGTGGTGACTGGACTATTTTTGGTACCCAAGCTCATTAATTCATACTTAACTTCCAGATAAAACTCATGTAAATACTCTTTTCTTTTAATGACTTTGGTGTTTAGGAAAACAATACACCTGTTCAGCATTGAGCATGAGGAGGCCTTGTCATAGGCTGGATGTGGTGGGACACGTATGCTGTGTTTTGTGGCATTTACTGACAGCACCATTGACTCAGCATTCGATTTGTCTGAGCAGCAGCAATGGTTTCATTGTTAGTGTCAAGAGAAGCCCAAATGCTGTGGCGTTTGCTGTATGAAACTTTTGCTTAGTGGAGCAGATACAATGGGCTGTCTTAAAGGCTGTGATGTGTGCAGTTTGTGTTCCCATCTTACTTGGGAAACAGCTTCTTGTGTACCAGCAAACATCTCATGCTGCAAAATGCATTTGAAGTAATTAAAGGCTTGATCCTTTTTATTAAGAAGTGAAGCATCGTTCTGGATCTTACACCTTAATTTCTGCAGGGATATCATGCAGATGCAGTTGTTCTGTAAAGGCGTAGGCGTCTGACCACTTTAAAGGAAAAGGTTGATTGGGTGGGGTAAGCATTAAGAGTAAATTAAGAAAAAGGTGAAAACAACCCTGGATCATGCCATTTCTGTTCATTTGCACAGAAAACAAGAGTGAGGCCAAAAGGAGGCGAACAGAGAGAGTTAAGCGAGAGAAGATAAATTCTGCAGTAAATAAAGACTTAGAAAACCGAAAAAGATCCAGGTCTAACAGCCATTCAGATCATAGCAGACGAGGAAGAGGAAGACCTAAGAGTGCCTCAGCGAAAAAGCACGAGGAAGAAAGAGGTATGAGTGCTGGAGAAATCTTTTGGTTGGATTTTCTATTTGTATCTTTTTAAAATCAAACTTTATACTATTCAAACTGTTTAACTAGACTCGTTCAGCCAGTACCTGATACCTTAATGTGAGGAAGGGACTGTTTTGCATCTGCGAAGACCTTTGGTTTTATGTTTCAGTGTCTGATGAAACTAACTACAAAGATCTAAATCTGTATTTTTAGCCACTGTATCAAGTTTCAACATGTAGGTTGAAAGCTATTGGACTGAAGTGTTAAGTAGGTTTGGTTTTTTTAAATTTTATTTTTTTGTCGAGGTGCTGCTGCTCTGTATCACAAGGACAAACCATAGTTATCTGTTGTTAGAAAGGGGATTAGGATAACTGGATTACTTAAAAAGTTTCTTGAAACCTTTTGGAGGGCCAAAGTAAAAAGGGCATTTTGAATCACTACTATGACCTGAATTTTGTTCCCGTGTTGCTAGAGGAAAGAATGCCTCCTTGCCTGTTAAGGTTCCTTGATGACTTGCTGATTTTAATCATTATGCAGTAAAGAGGCTGTTACATGACTAGAGTAATTCTAAAACCTCTCAAGAATGTAACTATCACTTAGGGTTCCTCTTGTTCTAAGAGCCTATTGACACTGCATTTTCTAGCTGTGTTTTTGAAGATAGTAATTTTAGACATGAATTATGAATCCAAAACTTAGCATGGGTTTAAAAAGGTTGGAAGACAGATAAAAGGGGAATAACAAAACTTCATACAAATATTCAGAAGATATTGTTCCTAAAAACTCCTGAAGCCTTGAAGTATATCTTGTGGCATAATTCAGAAGTGCAATTGTTTTTTCCCTTCCACCTTACAAAAAACCAAGGATGTTAATCCATATTGAAAATTCCTTTAATTACTGCCTTTTCAAAACCAATTTTGATATCTCTGCTGTTTAAATCTCTTTCTTAATGTTTCTTTCATGTAAAAACCAAGTATTTTTAGTGCTTTCAATGTGGGAAGAGAAGGTGGAATTTCGTTTCTGTATGTTTTCCAGATGGCAATTGTTTTACTGTAATAGAAATGCACTTGTAGTATCTAATCTTTTCACTATTGCATATGACTTAATGGTGTGTGTAGCTTCCCTATTTGTTACTGACCCAAGCTGGGCTTTGCCTGGTAGCTTTAGGATCCTTTCGAGGCATTTAATTGCCAGTCTAGTTCACAAACAACCTTAGTTTTAAAATTCCAGCAAGCTGGATGGGTTGCCCTATAAAAGTGAATGTTCTTTCTGTCCCCTGACAACGACCAAAGCAACCTAAGCAACCAAAGGAAAAGATCAGTTCTCTTAAGACATCTCTTATAGTTTCCAAAAAGCAAGAGTTTGACAGCAGGAGGGATATTTAGAGAACATGTTTTCCTATCCAAAACTAGGCTGAATGTTTGTAACCTGTTGCTGCAGACTCTGAAGTGTGACAGTACTCCAGTGCTTTGAGGTAGTAGACTAGAGGTGTGGATACAGTGGGATCTTTGTGTAAGAGTGTGTGTGGTGTGCCTTTTCTTGGTGTTTTTTTGAAGTTGAATCTCACTTGCTAAGGTTGCCTTCATCTTGTTGTGCCGTTTTTACCATCCCCTTGATCTTGTGATGGCTGTTTCTTCCTCAGCCCCTTGTGCAGAACTGGTGCAGGGATTGGGCTCACACGCATTTGTCACTGTCTTTGCTCCAGTGCAGCACATCTTAGTGTTCAGGAGTAAGGAGGCTTAGAATATGTTCCTACTTCTGACTTCTGGTTATCTCGGACTGTAGCGTGTGTAGACCACCGTAGTGATTACCAGGCGGATTAAAAAAAAAAAAAAAAGATACATAAGGCTGTCATGGCTATAAAAATAAATTCAGCAGGGAACTCATCCTTTTGTAAGTAATTACTGAAATAAGTTTACATTGACCTCTCCCTTTTCCAATCGCATACAAAATTGAAACTACCATGTGTGGAGTAATGAGTGGGAATTTTATTATTCCTTTATCAGACCTGCTGTTGGATAGTGTTTTTTGTGTATATCGAGCAACTGTAATTCTACTACGATTAAGGTGGTTTCTGTGTGAGTGGTTGCTAGTCCTTGTAGCAGTCTGTCTAGTGTTGGAAGTCAGGTCTGGAGTGCAAGATATCAGCTTAGTGTGTTAGACTTTAAGTATCTTATTTCCTTGCCTGTTGTATGTCTCCAGGATATTTTGGGTACATGTTACTTGCCACTAGAGGTTGTGCTGGGATCTTTTGCCCCCAAGACTTGAAAAGAAGCCTCTGCTTGCATGGATGTTTAAATAGTTGGTTCCTAATGCATTTGTAAATGGAGAAATAGACAGAAAACACCTCAGTTGTAATAAAATGGAAGAGCAGATTATCTGTACATTTGAAGAGCACCCAGCTGTGAAAATTTCCTTCCTGCAGACCCCCATGACATCTGTAGCTTTGCTTCCTTGCTTGTGATGCTCTTCCATACACAGTGTGCTTGTTCCCAGTTATGTCTGTGCCTTTGACTGGTTCTTTTGTGTCCTTCGTGACTGGCTCACATTAGAGCAAAGAGCTGCAGCAATTAGGAAGAATAGAATAAGCAAAAAGGCTTTTTAAAACAAGCTATTTTTCCTGCAGATTTAGCAAGAAGGAATGGAGGGGGAGGAAGGAGGAAGCAGATGTAGATTGAGGGGATATGGCAGTACTGGGACCCAGAAAATCGTCCTGTCGCATGTTTCAGAGCCATGTGATGACCCTGGGAAATAGGAACTTCTCCCTGTAGGCTTGTAAATTGCCTTGTCAGATGTACTACAATGTATTTTGAAAATACAAACACTCCATAATAATTTGACTCTGATTTTGTTGTGGAGGTGTGTTCTTTGTTTTACTGTGTGGGACTGTGACACCCAGCTAGACTGGTTCCCAGGCTGCCTTGTTATCTGGGTAATACCCCTGATTGTATTAAAGCAAACAAAACCCCTTGTATGCTGGAGGAAGTGGTGTTGGTTATTCTGAAGGAGGTTACCAGCAAATAAGTCTCAATAAGTGTAGTCTGTAGACTTGCTAAAGGAGACTTGTTACTTAGCAAGACAAATCTTCATATAGGTATATACATATATTTCAGTATCTTGATAAAACTTAAGCTGAATACATTTTCTTAATGCAAGTTTTCTTTTTCCAGTAATTTTCAGCTGCATTACTCACAGATTTGCTTGCCCAGTGTGTATATTTGAAGTAACTTGCTATCTTGAAAAATGAATCCACAACAAAATTTGTGAAGGGGGAGGTCCATATGTGATTTACACATAATCACTGTTCTAAGGGCCACAGTATAAGTGGGTTGCAGGAGATCTGGGGATGCAAGAAATGTGCTCCAGGAAAACTAAATAGCCTCTTAGTTATATAGCAAACCCCCTAGTATTCAATGTCTTACTATCTTATAGGAGCACAGTACCATTTTTCTTTTGCTCATAATAGAGAAATGAGTCAAAACTACTTTGAAAACTTTGCGCTTCAGTCTCTTCTGAGAGTGTGTGTGGAAGCTGTGGTGTCCTATGAGTAGTGTATGGTAAAATGTCATGCAGCTGTGAGCTCTTCACTTGTTACTGATAAGAACTGCAGTTGTCCTGAGGGTGCATGAAGCTTGCACACCTGTGTTAATCCCTGATACTCTTTGATATCAAGATTTCAGTAAACTGAAGTCTCTCTGGATACGGCTGATCTGGGAGGACAGGGAGGAAGGGAAACTAAGAAGTCCATAGTCTGTTAAACAGCAACCAGGGTGTGGTACAAGGGGAGTATTTTTAATTTTGCTGGGTGCTGATATATTCAAGTTGTGGCTGGATTTGTTTGGATCAGGAAGCATGAAACAAGGGGTGGGGCTTAGATATGAAAATAGAAAAGGTTAATGTGGAATAACCAGTGTGTGTAGTGTCTGTGCTCTGAACAACTCCCTGCATTGTTAATTTTTAAATGGTGAGAGGGAGGAAGTGGAGCAACCCAGAGTGTACATACAGAAACTGATTTGTCTTAGACTGTGGGGTAGGACTTGCAGCGAAACTCGGTTTCAAACTCATTTCAAACTCAATACTCTAGAGGATATTGTCTTGCATAGCCAGGAAGTCAGCAAAAAGCTGGTTTCTGCTGTTTCTGTATCAGTATTACATCAGAACACAGTGGTAAAGGATTTTTCAGCTTTTCCCACTTAGTGGTTTAGCACAAGAACTTGATTTCACATGGCAGGCAGTCTGCTGGAGTTCTCTCCCTAGCTGTAACACAAATGTGAAGCCAAATCTAAGCCCATTGTTACGAATGTGAACCCACTGAAGGATAACCGTGTGGGTAGGTGGAGATAGGAGATGCTGGGATCTTTTTTCCTCATGGTGCTTTCCACTGTTTTTCAGTGCTGCCTTTTCTTTGGCTTTCCCATGCTGGTTTAGGTGTCTTGGTGGAGCAGTTGCCAGAGTGTGAACATGTGTGACTGTTAGTGAGACAGAGGGGTAATGAGTCCAGGCCACTGTGGAACCTGGATTAGAGACAGTTCCACCGCTGAAAGCTCTGAATGTGTTTCTCTCTTCCTTGTGTCTGCAAGCCTGGTGTTCTGGGGACAAAGCTGTTTCTCTGTTGGCTTTATTTTCTTAACAATTTGTGTCAGCTACCTGTGGCTAGCTAAACTGGAATAGAACTACTCATGATCTGGAGGAGGTGGTATTTATGAAAGTGGTATTTCTCAAATTGTACTGTTTTATGAATTTTTGCAGCGTAACTTAGTTTATTTGAGCACTGCAGTACGGAAACTTTTTGATAGCTTCCTGTTGTGTGTCTGCGTGTCTGTGGCATTGAAGCAAGCCAGCATCAGCACGGGAAACTCATGGGCTTTTACTTGCTCAGTGAGGTGTTAGCATTGTTCTTCAGCTGGGATAAAATGGAAAGTCTGCAGTGCATAAAGTCCAGAAATGTGCATGATGATAAATTTGGAGCCTGACTTCATCCAAGTATCTGTTCTTTGGCCTTTGACGCTGTCATTAAACTCACGGGTTTCTTTCATGTAGTTGTAAAGTAAGGGGGCAAATGTTGTGTTTCATGACGACACTGTAAAATAACTTTCTTTTCTTGGATGGGAGGTGTTCATGTAAAAGAAAAAAAACCAAACCACTAAAACAAAAAAAAACCTGAAGGAACACTTGAATACTTGTTTATCTTTATGTTAACGACACATTCTTCCTTCATCGTTTGAGAAATTCAGTCATGCTTCTGGATGACTCATTCCGTGGCTTTTCCAGCACCTTTGTGTGCCTCCATTACTTCCTCTTTCTCACTCCCTCTGTGCATAGGAGTTGATTGTCTAACTTCTATTCCACTACTTCACATAATTTATTAATTTCTGTGTAACTTGCATTAACTTCGAATAATGGAAAAAGCTTCTAATAGTGACTTTTTTTTCTTCTGCAGAGAAACAAGAAAAAGAAGTTGACATGTATGCTAACCTTTCAGATGAAAAGGCCTTCGTATTTTCAGTGGCCTTGGCGGAAATAAACAGAAAAATTATCAATCAAAGACTTATTCTGTAACTTGTGAGCACAATCCGATGCAGTTTTATGCAGGATGGCTAGCAGATTTCCAAGGTGCCGTGGACTCTCGGAAAGTGTGTTGTCTGCACCAACAAGGACCACAGCATTTCCTGTTAAAATTCTACTCCTGTTCTTGGAAATAGAATTCTGTCTCTACAAGTCAGAAAGAAAGTGGTCACAAGATTGTGCTGTGAAAAATCAGAAAGCAGATATGTTTTACGCCTTGAAGACAAATGCTAGACAAATGCACAGAGAGACTGCACCCATTCCAGAGCACTTCTTTTGAATTTGCTGCCAGAAATGCAATATTTTAAATATTTTCAGAAATAAATGATTTTCCTTTAAAATTATATATTTCAGATTTTTCAGCTATATTGCAGTTTACGTATGTACAGTTCACATAACTTTTTAATAAATTGATATTCCAATATTTTATTGAACTGAGAGTTAAGTATAATTGTGGATACTCAGGGTGTGTTGGTTTAATCGTCTTACAAATCTGGTATTCATCCTAGGTATGACTTCAGTTTTACATTTTTTAATAGGTGTGATATAATTCTGGTAGGAAGAAAATGAAAGTGGTTTAATGTGGGGGGATTATTTTGTTAGACAACCTCATTATTGTTTGAGTTATCTCTAGAAAATAATTTCTTGCTACATAGAGCTGTTTTTAAAAAATCATATACTTTGGGGGTCAGACTCCTGAAGTTTGAGAGCCAAGCACTTGTTTTGTAACAATTACTTGCTGAGTATCTGCCTTGTTCAGCTGGTAAGTTCTTGTCCCATACTCTTTCTTGGCCCATTATTTACTGGAGAGGGAGAGGAGGAGACAACAGAAATGTAGATCTGCAGTTGGCATCTTGTGACTGGTATTTCCAAAACACGAGGATGTGGTGGTTCCTTTTACTCCCCATAGCTTTTTTTGTCTGTCTTTTAAAAGCATAATTCTTATTGGTATTGTTTGGATTACTGACTGTAAATACCGAAGCAAAGTCTACCTGAGTGTACAAAAATGAGATGTTTTGATAGGAATAGTTCTGGGGAAGACATTCAACAAAGTAGTCTTTCTTAAAGTGGTATAGTGCAATTGGAGCCAAAACTCTTCCTTTAGTAACTGTATGGGGGCTTTGTTTTCCCAAGAAAAAAACCCCAAAGCCTCAAGCTATGTAAAATCCTGAGGGAGGAGGTGTAGGAGGTAATTACATTCATAAAATCTGACATACTGGGGTTTTGTCACCTTTCATGTAGTCTTTTCTAGGAGGGGGAATGCAACTAAATGTCTTTTTCTTCAGTATTACTGGTGCTTTTCAGTATCACATTGAGTAGTGGCAA
>VYZQ01065915.1:30884-59009 GCA_013400655.1 Mystacornis crossleyi
CGGCAATAGTACACAGGAAAAGGAGTCTCCAAATATTTTGTCTTTTAAAAATCTTTATTAGACTGTTAATGTGTTACAAGAATTTGAAATCCAAATGAGCAGAGCCCTATTCCTACCAACTACAGAAAGATCAAGAATAAAAATACAGCAAATGGTAAAGAGCAAGGGATGTGTTCTGTTTTGAATGCCTGTATTACAAATGCATTCCTTGAAAACAAGAAGATTCATTATTTGAGCATTGGGAATCTGAGACAGTAGTAAAAATTATGTTTTGTGACACTAACAGATGGGTTGAGATTATATTAGATTAATTACTTCTGATTGTAGATTGCTGCTTGTCAGTTTACCAGTGCTTTTTTTGCTGATCAAGCTGTGATATCTTAATGGGTTTTTGACACTGCAGTCACAGAGTGCAAGCTAATACTCAAAAGCACAATGACTTAAAAGGCCACCGTCAGGCTATTACTGTATTATGATTACAGTAATCTCAGTTTCTGGGGTTTCAGGCAAGCAGTTTTCCTTATTAGCCAGCACTGGAGCTGCAGTGGGGTTTCTTTATACAGCAAAGGCAGGAAGGTGATTGCAGCTCGCTCCAGACGTGAGGGGGAGGCAGGGACCAGAGAGAGCAAGCCGGGAGTGGAGAGGGTAGGAAAAAGACAAGCTGGACTTGGCTAGAGAATGGAGAAAGGTCTGATGATGAGAGTTAACGATGAGTGTGTTCAGGCTGTTAGGGAGAGAGCCGTGGAAGGCTGCAGGGTATCACTGAAGGAAGCAGTGCTTGGAATCAGCCTTTGGGAGCTGTGAGGAGCAGCAGCGCAGTTCGGAGAACAAGGAGAGTGAGGAGGTGCTGCGTTTGCAGAGGAGTAAGGATACTGCTACTCCAGCTGTTCCCAGAGTTGAGCAGTTCCTTTATACCTAGAAATTAAGTGGTTTGAAAAAGGAATTCTCCAGAGGCTGTGTTCTTTTGTTCCTATGTTGGGTCTTCCCCATCTGTATCCTTAGTTGTGAGTTTACCGGGCTTTTCTGTGGGAAGCAGATTCAGACATGACACGGAAAAGATCCCTTCACCACTGGGAGTGGGATTAAGAGTGTTAATCTGTGTTTTTCAGAACTGAGTCAAAATGGGGAAACATCTTGTGAAGAAGGTTTTTGAGGGCTAGAATGAACCTAGTTAGGGGACACTGATTTAAAAATAGGGGGGGAAAGTCATCAATCCAGGATGCCAAAGTTAAAATACAGCTGAAATATTTACCTTTGAATTTCAAATTCAATCTAGAGGATTCTGTAATTCTGATTTCAATGTGTATATTCATGGGCTGCATGTGTACTTTATGGGGCTTACTCACTTAAATGATGTCTCCTCGAGTTAATGGACCATTAAATGAGAGACTGTAATTACCAACTCTGTGACTGCCTCGGAGTGGGCAGGAGGATATGTGTTAATTCTTTATAAAAACGACAGGATAGTGCATCTGCAGAGTAGGAGCTTGATAAAAATCTATCATCCCATGCAGGTGACAGCCTAGTCATGCAATGCTGGGAAACGTGCCTGGTCTGCTGCTCTCCCTGCTGAAGGCTTTTCAGAAGACAAGTAGAAGAATTATGTCAAATACTTTTGGTTCCGGTTACCTGTCCGTGTTTTAAACTAACAGGCTGTTGAACACAAAATCTGCACTACAGCAGCTTTTACTTTTTGTAGAGGTAAAATGAGTAAAGTTTGTCTTTTCTTTTGCTTTTGCTGTTCATTCCCTCACTAGTGGGGACTAGATGGGTACAGGTGCTGTCAGGTTGACTTGTGTAACAAGGCTCGGTGTTTCACAGAAGGAAGAGACTGCTACCCAAAAATTGGCCCCCATCCTTACAGAGAAGGCTTCAATCTGTTCTCCTTTGGACCTTTTTTCTGACCATCATATCCAGGTTTGCTGTGTGATGTAGTAGCTCTCAGTGCAAAATCATCTAAATCACCCACCCGTGTTTGCCAGAGACAAAGTACATACAGAGTAACTTTGTCTCTTAATTTGGTTTCTTTATGGTGGTTGTAGCTATTTTCAAGTCTTCCCTTGGAAAGTTGCCTTTTGTGAGTTTATTCAGCTGCAGACATTATGCACACTCGCTTTGGCAGCTGGAACAAAAGCAGAATAATGAAAGAATAAAAATTTGCTGGCAATTGTATTTGTGCTTTGCAGGCAGGATTCGTTGTAGTGCAAATCTTTGTGGGCTAATGAAGTTAAAGCAGGGCTTTAGATAGTACTCTTTTAAACAAAAGCAGCCTGCCTAAAGCTGTCTCTGCTAGTGTTTTCCTTCTGAAACAATGAGAGCGAATGCTGCAGGTTTAAAAATGGAATATAATTTATGAGGCTTCTAGCCTTGGGCATGAGTCCTTGTGTAACTGGCATTTAAAATATAAAATGAATATTAATGAGGTGGGGAGGCTTGCAGACCTGTCCTTTAATACTAATCCATTGTGAGTGGAGCAGCTCTAGAAATGAGCTGATACTGGCACAGAGACAACCAGGAATTGACTGCACTTAGAAAATGCCTCATCAGTCAAAGTCCTCACGGGCTCCTGAGTACTTGTCCTGATCAGACACAGAAGGGCACCTGAACATTTCTGGTATCAATACCCTGCCTGCTGATTGTGTGTGCCTTGCCCTGGGGACACTGCTGTATGCTGGCTTTCAGCTCTAGCTTGTTGCATGGATGGAAGCGTAATGAAAGGGTAAGTTATCAGTACAGTTTGGAAGTGCCTTTGGAAGAGAACTGGGAACCTTCAGTTAGATGTTTAGGGCACAGTCATGGGGAGTTAGACTGGGGGAATCAGGGTTAGTAGCTCCCTGCCCCTGATTATTAATGAAGAAAAGGTTCTAAAATACTTAAGTGATTTCATAACTCTTAAGTGTGTGTAAAAGAAATGTGCCAAGTGACTAAAGCTTCCCCTCATTTTCAGGAAGAAAGATACTTTGTGTTAACCATTTGATCTAAGTAATGTTGTTTAGATTATAAATTTCCTGAAAATGGGATGTTTGTGGACCAGTGCACCTCCTCCTAATTCACAGAAGCTGATGCTGGGAAATGAGAGAGGTCACCTCAAAAATGCTGAGCCGCTTCACTTTACTCTGTAGTTAGTGCAGGAGTTGGCAAATCTGTCAGCAGCTGGCTGGGAAATCCAGTTCTAGTAACCAGTTTACCTCTTCCTTTGTCTTGGTCCGTGCTCCAAATGCACTGATGTGCTGCTAACTTCTCTAGGTCGAGAGAGGAGTTTTGGAGTGTAAGAATAGCAGATTTGAAGAGTTCCTCTAAAAGCTAAAGTACTAACCTTGATCTTGATTTCATTTGTTGGATATTATGTGCATGATTTTTGGTAAAGTTCTGCATTTATTCTATAAGTAAATGGTGTCTTGTGACACCTACAAAGCTTATACTCCTTGATCACTCTGCTTGCCTCTAGCTCATAGTATTTTAGGGCAAGGCACCAAGCTCTGTATTTCCCTGTATATAAAATCCATTAGACTTTACCTAGGTACTATAAAAAAATGTAGTCCTGTGTCCATTGTCACAGCAATACATTAACTTTGTGAAAAATGGACTATTCCCTTGTTGAGGATTAAAAGTTCTGTAGTTGCTACTAATTTGTTGCCTTTAATACTCACAGAATCACACAGTCCAGAACTGACATTGTGAGATTGGAAATTAAACTGGGGGAGAGAGAAGCTCCAAAATAATTATTTTCAAAACCTAAATGGAAAAAAAGCAGTCAGTGAAACTCATCATAATAATTATATTCTTAATATTAATTAATGAAAATACTGCAGGAAGGTGTTGTTTTACACTATGGTTCTGTATTTAGATCTGCTAATGGAAGGTTGCAGGCTGAGCATTGCTCGTTCCGGAGTTCTTGCCAAAGTTTCTAAAGGATTCACTTTGTCACGCAAGCTTTCCCCCATGGCATGGTGCTTGCATGCTGTACATGCCTCTGCTGCCACATTAAGTAATAGTGTCTCTACTAAATCCAGAGTAACTGCGTGGTTATTTGTGCTATTGGAATAAGTCACAAATATATAAAAATACTTCTTTCCCCTCCCTTGGGTCTAGGGTCATTGTTAAGCCCTTCACTTCTTGAAAAGCTCTAATATTTGTTCTCTTCTTAGGTACTGGAATGGGGGTCTTTAATTCCTGCAGTTATGTGTTAGTAAAAATGCTGAAGGCCGTGTTCAAGAGCTTGATGCCCATGTGGATGGTCTCCTGTTCCACTGGGTGGTGTTCCCAGTGCCAGGAATGCTGCTCCAGGTGCTGCCACAAGGCTGGCAGCATTTGTGCCCTTTCCATGTGGAATGGCTCAGTGGCAGGGGCAGGGCTTTCAGCTCAGAGGGCACCAGTATTCCTGTGCCACTGCATACACCAAGTTCATGTGTCTTAAAAATTTTGGGGCAGTTTTGACGTAGAATTTATGGTTTAGTTTCGCCCTTTAAAAGAGCAGAATGGTAATAATAGATATTAAAGCTGTGAAAATATTCTATGAGCTAGGAAAAGTTTAACTCTGTTTTACAGGTGGGAAAGCCAAGGCACAAAAAAGGAGTTAGGAATTATGCATGGGTCTGGCAGTCTCACATTTCTGGAGGTTTAAGTCCAGCATCTGGGGCAGCCTCAGGTTGCCTATATCCCTTAAGCAGGATGTTATACTATCAACATCTTGGTAGAACTGTCTCGCCTCTACGAGCTGTGCTCAAGTCATCCTGTACCCCAGGTAACCCCTGTTCACTTGTTTGTTGAATAGCCAGGAAAACATTCCCTGCCAGGCAGTAAAAAATACTTGCAGCACAGCAGTCGTGGTCATCTCCTCTGTGGCTTTTGCCCTGCAAGAGTTCCTCACCTGTTTCTGGTTTTGTCTGTACTTACGTTGGTTTCATTTTGTTTTTTAACAGCATGTTTGTTATTTGGCTGTACAAACCCAGCTGGAAACACAACACTGGTTTTTGCTGTGAGAGGGGCAGCCAGCTCTGTACCCACACCTCTGGACCTGACATCTCTTAGATCATAATGATTAAGGTACAGTATCTTATCTCCATTGCTCGCCTGATTGTTTCAGGGGAGAGTGCACGTGCACCCATCCTGTGGCAGAACACACTTCTGGTGTGATCGAAGCAGTGAAGACGTGGCCTGTGGCCAGCCCTGGTCCAGCTGCCTGGGGTCCACCTGCTCAAAGGCAGGGCCGCAGTGAGAGGCTGTCATTTTGTGTACCCGTGCCTCATGGATTCAGCTTCATGTTAGATCACTTGCAGTTTGTAGTCAGAGATCGTTCTATTGCCGCTTGTTGGCTGAGTGGGAAAGGAGGGCGCAGATTAATATTGAAAACAGGTTTGCTTCTACTTCTCTAGAACTAATTCTCTTCTTAGGTCGTCCAGCATCTTGGTATCTGTTCTCTTTGTATATTTGTCCTCCGTGGACACAAACTTACAGGTCAGAACTCTATTAAAAGAAAATATATTTTACACAGGGCAAAATAAAAACTGAATTCATTAGCTGAGGACCAAATGCACGAGGAACATAATTTGGGTGCATTGTGGCTGTATATTTAACTGTGTAGGTAGAAAAAAATGAAAAGATCCTAGATCTAGGGGTTCACAAATATGCCTACATGGACTTCATGGCAACGTACACTTGTGCAAGTAAGTAAGGTGTTTTACAGACTGAAGTGAATGGCTCTGTGTGCATAGCATCAGATGCAGAAACAGTGCTTAAGGCATAAATAGGTATGTGAATTCTGATGGAGGATGAACACTCCTGAATGGTCCTTTTGTGTCCATCCAGTTCCCTCTCTTCCTGTGCTAAAGAAATTGGAAACGTAAGAAATTCCCACATGGGTAATATTCGTGTTGTGTTGAAGCAAATATCCTGCAGCAGTTATCAGTGTCACTGAGAGATAGACTAGGCCTTGGATAAATGACAGTCTTGTCATTGCTTGGCTGAGCCAAGGTGCTGTCCTTAAGTTACAGCTAAAGCAAAATAAAAGTGGATAAAAATAAGCGAAGGAACAAAGAAATGCAGAGAAGGGACTGTTCAGGGACTCCAGAGGTCTGGCTGTCATCCTGTATTGTTTCCGTGCCCTGGAGTATCTGTTATCGGTGATTCAGGAAGTGAACTGCTGGGATATGGATAGAACTTAGTACTGCTGATAAGGCAGTGAAATGATTGAAATGCCTGGTGTAGTGTCAGATAAGATGAAATGCCTGGTTTATCACACAAGCAGAATTCTAGCAAGATCCTGGGAGGCTGTGCAGCTTTATTCAGTAAAAGGCTGCAGGCTACCAGGGTGACCAGCAGACAAGCCAAACAGAATGGGGACTTTATATCAAGAATCTGCCCTGCACAGATCCCTACGTTTGACCATGGGAGGATTTTGTGTTTCTGATTACATAAAGAGATTTACGGTAAGGGACTCCTTAGTGCTTTATTGTGAGCCTAGTTTGAAAGTGAAAACTTTCTGGATGGCACAGATGTGGTTTCTGTGCCTTTTATAAAGCGCTCTGTGTGTTTGACATTCTTGGCCAGGTTGTGCAGTCTGTTGGCTTGCAAAACACCTGCCAGCGTCAAGGAGGTGTTTCTGAAATGATGAATGCAGGCTTTGCCTTTGTAAATGAATTTGCTTTTCATGAGAGCCTTGGCATATTAAAACTTCTCTTCTGACTGAAATATTTGTTGTATAGGATGGCAGACTGACATTCCAATTATGTGGAGGTTGGTTGTTACAGCTTTTTGCTTTGCTTGTCATGTGTCTGTGAGTTTTAAGACAATGGCTCTGTCGGGCAGGCTGACACTGAGGTGATTTAATGAGCAGCCAAATTCTGCACGAACCCATTTGACCTGTGGTAAAAGCAGTGCAATCACCTTGAGCGGTGGGCACTCAGTGCTTCAGAGGGTGCTCTGGGGTAGTCCTGGAAAGCTGCGAGATCAGAACGCCGCTGTGCAAAGGTCTGAGGGAACAAAGCAAAAGAGAGCTGTGTCCGAAGCTGAAGCACTGATGGGCAGAGCACCGACCCTGTGAGCGCAGAGACGTGCGGACACCACTGGTGGAAGAGAGGATGGGGATCTGCTTTTCTGCCTTTGTAAGCTGGTCATTAAAACCCCCTGTGTTTTCAAGCTACCTGCGAAGTTCAGTTTCAGTTGCTACCGTGGTAGGAAGTCTAGGAAAAGTATTTGTTTTCAGCAGCTTGTTTGGATTTGCCTACTTCTTGAGCTGCTGAAAAGATCAGTAGCAGAAAATGTACTTAAACAACTTTAAAGAGAATGTCACGGACATATAATAATTTTCAAGAAATTAAAAAAAACTTGTAGCAGTTGCATTTTAAATTAGAATAGATCATGTTGTTGTAGGGTTTTTAAAACTGTTCTCTTTCAAAATTTTGAAGAAAGGATTTCCTCATGTATTTTGATCAATAATAGCTGTAATGAGTTTTCATAAAGAGCTTGTATTTGTAATCATCTCTGTTTTTTAAAGAGCCAGTGGAGTAAATGAACTAAATCAACAGCAATAAACCAAATTCTGGCTCAGTCAAAGAAAGGACAAAATTTTTACTAATTTCAATAAGTAGGATATTGTTCAAAAGTCTTAAATTCCTCTAATGTAACAACATGTAGTGGATTTAATAGCCAAGAGCATAATATGATTTTTAAAAATCATATATTACATAAGCAACAGAATGGCTCAGAAGACCAGACACACTTCATATCCCAGTGACTGCATGATTTGTTGTCTATTTATGGCAACATAGCAGAAAAACATTTTGGTCTATTAATCTGAATATACTACTCAACTGTTCCTCATGTTGAAGAGATAGTGATGTGTTTAAATTGTTCATGTTCAGTTTTTTTGTTGAAGGTAATAAACAGCCTGAAATACATGCAATTTTCTCTTGCTTTTTTCTGAAGGAGTGCAAATCGAAGATATTTTCAGAAGGACTACAGAAGGTGGCCCTAGAACCATAAAAACAAATGAGCCAGGGTTTTTTGGACTAGTCATGTCTGGGGGGGAAATAAGTGGGTACTGCAGTTATCTGTCTCCATGGCATTCTGCGGCTTGGCTCTGTGCAGATCAGAGTTAGTGTTTTGCAATGAAGACTATAATGAGATTGAGAATATCTTGTTTCTCTGTAATTGATCTGTTGGGTGACTGAGTAATTCTTTCATATTCATTACTTCAATTTCCTTTTCCATAAAATTAGTGATAATGGTGCTTCTCTTCTGGAAACATTAAAGTAAAAGTTACCCACAGGTAAAAATGATCTTAGATTTAGTTTGATTTATTGGTTTTCCTTGTCCTCAGTGCACTAAAAATCAAAACCAACTTTGTTTTGGATGTCTTGCATTGGATTACATCACTCTGGCCAGTTTACCAAACTCATTATGTTTATCTCTTGGAAAATCGTTCTTTGTTTTGTTCACAAAGCTAGTACTCAAATTCATGGAACATTGCAAAGGAAAGGATGCTTTTGGAGGATGCGACCAGCAGAAAACATATAAGGATGAATAGTCTTGGACCACGTGTGCAATTCTTAGTAAAGCTGGTGAGAACTGCTCTAATGTGTAAGTTTAATATTAACCCTAGTGAGAGCTCTGTTCCCCCAGTGCCAGCCTACAGGTCGGGTTTGAGCCTGTCCCAGCAGGATCTGCTGGGTGTGTGTACAGTTTTGATGTCAGTGGGTGCAGGGGAACCTCTTGTTTGCATGTTTGTGGGCTGGAGTCTCCTGGTGCAGTACCTGGGGATCTGCCTGCTGCTGCTCAAGCGAGTGGCTGGCTCAGCTGACTGGGCTGTTGTGGAAGGACCACAACCCCAGGCAGCTCTGTAACAGTGCCCTGCGTGTTGTTACAGATTGATTGCAAATCTGTTATTGCTCAGAGGTACGGTGCAGGGGGAAATTGGTGCTCAAGCAACAATATGAGGCATTTTTTGTCTCTGAAATACATTGGGCTCTTAGGAGAGGCAGTGGTAGGACACTTACATGTGGCTGAAGATCAAATTACCTGTACTTCCTTCAGGCTTTTCCTTTCTGGAACTGAACAGCTTTGATGTTCACCTACATCAGTGCTTTTAGCCTTGCTGTCTTTCTTCTGCTGACTTGCTGGACCTGACTCTTTTAGGACATAGACACTTAATGAGACAATTGAAGTCACCTAGTCATTCACTTAAGTTAATCTTGATGCTCCTCTCCTCGTTCATGTTTGTGGCTGGGGGTATGCATCCCACTCGGTGGGGTTTTTTTGGAGGGGCTGACATCTTGCTGCGTTTGATACTCAGAGTTATTTTTTCTGAGTCCTGTGTAGAGTTATTTGGAAGTCCTCAGGTAGTGTTGGGTCACATCTTGAACTTCATGTGATTGTTTTCAAATGTCTTGCACTGTGCAATAATTACCTTTGCTTTAATCTCTTTAAACAGTTGTCTCCTGTTTTGTGGAGTTAAAGCTTGGGCTGCAGAGCTGCTGGTGGAGACCAGACCCTGGCACCTGCAGTTCAGGCTCCTGTTGACCTGGGGAGCCACTCCTCTCTCAGCAGAGCGGCTCTGGGATCCAGGCTCTGGACAGTCCTTGTACTGCAGGGCACAGACGGCCCTCCCAGGGTCCAGATTCTTGGCAGGCTGTGTGCACACTGCTGTGGAGAGCTCACAGAGAGGCAGACAGGCTGAAAAAAATGAATGGAAGAAGGAAGCCATTCTGAAGGTTTGGGATTTTTAGAAAAATACATGATTGAAAAATTTCTGAGCATCTCAGTTGTTAACGCTGTCTCCTCAGGCTTTGTGGGAACTCAAGAGGAAGATGTCACGTGCCCCAATTTAAATTTTGCACCACAGCGGTCTGCAGTCTAAATATACTCTATTGAGTATCCTTTCAGACAGTTCATATCCCAGAAACTAAAGTAGTAAACTATATATAGCCTCTGACATTACAAACCAGGTTTGTTTTCACCTTCTCCATGGCTGAATTGAGATAGCAGGAGCTAACAGGTCCTCCTGCTGTTGTCTTCTATATTTGTGGCTCACCTTTCACTCTCTCATTTGTGTCCTTGTTTTGTTGTTCAGGCTTGAGCAATCCATGTGCTTTCTGACTCATCCATCTTAGGCATACTTCTGATTTCAGGTCCCAAATGCTTCCCTTCAGAGACCTGATTCCTGCCAGCACTGTCATTGCGTGTTCACTGGTATTGTATGAGGCTGTGTAGAGTTGAAAAGAAATGCCCTTTTCTATAAATGACTCTGTTCTGGAAGTTTTCTTGGTGGGTTCCTGTTTCCAGTTTCAGCTGAAATCTTCAGGAGCCCAGTGTGGGAAGCTTCAGGGTTCTGGTTAATTCTCAGCACCTCTTTAGGAATCAGCACAGCTTGAATTGCATCTTCCTTGATCTGTCTTGCTATAAAAAGAAAATAGTTTGCTACAGATTTGATGACTGATGGACCTTCTTGTTTCTGGGTTTGCTTTATGCAGAATTATCAGGTTTAGGGCCAGAAAATGTTGGCGCAAGCTACCAGATGGCTGTGGGTCATCCCATTGCATGAGGCAGTTGTCACCACGGACAGCAGGGACAGCTTGTCTTAGTAAGGCAGGTAGAAAGCTGCCAGTCATTGCTGTGGGCCACTGGGCTTGTTTTGGGGCACTTTTATCTGTGTTATGGTCAGTGCAGAATCCACTCTTCACTGGATTCAGTGTAGAAAAACTTTGTTGGAATGTTCCCATTTCTCCTTTTGTGACGGAACAAGAGCAAGAGACCCGTGTATTTCACTGTTTTCAGGGACTGTGTGAAGAGACTCTTGCCAGCTGTAGCTTGCTTACCTCTCTGCAGAATATTACTGCAGTATTTGCCAGCATCCAGCCCCACGTTTTAACCCCTCTCATTTCTTGCACTGAGAAGACATTGATGTGCTGTTACTGGATTTCTGGCTGGCACTGCCCTACAACCCGTTAGTGACAAATACTCCGGGTATCAACTAATATGAAAGCCAAACCATTTATATCTTGGATCTTTTATCAGCACTGTTATTTGCTTGCTTTCCTCTGAGTGATTTTGGCTTTATGGTGCCAGGACTTGGGGCTGTTTTTGTAGTCTAGCACTGATAATCAGTGTGTCTGCGTTTACACTACAGCTGTCTCTGCAATGCAGCTGGAGATTAATTTGTCACTGATCTAACAGCACAGTTCCAAAATCAGTGATTTATTAGTTTTAATTCAGGAGCCTCCTATGAGTGCAGAGATATGGCTGTGTGGTTGAGGAAAATTAATACTCTGGAGTCTGTTGACTGCTGGTTTAAGGTAGCAAGGTGGTTCAGAAGCAAAACTTCCAGAGTCCTTATAGAAGCCTTGCAGAGAAGCACTGCGGGGTACTTAGTGTTTTGGGAGTGGAAATGGCTGTACCAAATGTGCTCTGAATTTCTGTTTTTACTGGATATTTGTTCTGAGATACTAACCTCAAATGTAAAAATGCATCACTGTGCTAATCATACCCCTGGAGCCCTAATTTAAGGCTTCTAATTCACACCCAACTGTTCTGAAGCTATCTGCTTTACAGAGATAAACTTTAAAAATTGCCTTCTCATTCCTTGCTCTGAGAAGCTTGATTCCTGTTGTTAGTTACTTTCTGCAATTCTACTGGCATGTGATATAATGTTCTTTTAGGCAAGCTTTTCTGTAGATCACATTCATTTGTTTTTTTCCTGTATACTTCTTCCAACCTGAAGAAAACCACTGTAAGTTTAGCTGGAGATGTTTTTCACAGCTGAGATGGATGCAGCAATTTTTCTGCTTTTTGCCAGGCATTGAAACATTCACTTAAAGAAGAGCAAATAACTTCTATCTGAGCTTTTGATTACTGAGAAGAGTTTGCAAAACCACTGCTTTTTGTGCACAAACTCTTTTATTCTGAATCTTTTTCAAAGCAATTTGTGTCGAGACTAAGCCTGAACCTGATGGTTATTCTTGTGTTTGTGAATGATGTCAAAGCAAAATATCAGCCAGATCTAAATCAGCAGGTGAATATAGCACGTAACACACTTCATTATAGGTCAGATGAGTGTCTACTTGATCTAGAATTTCCTTAACATGGTGTTTTGGTTTTTAGTGGGGAATAGCAATGTCAAAGAGTGTTCTAACTTAAAAAAATCCCCACACTGTTAAGGTCCTGTAAAGACCATTATTAGCAAGGAGCAATGAACACAGTGCTTGGTGCTTGTTGTACCACAGCTGGGAATGTGAGGCCCGACGTGATGGCAGTAACTGATTTTGTAAACTCCTCCTGGCAGGAGTTTCCACGGGTGTGGGGCAGTAGCCAAGGGATGCTGGAGTCCGGTCGGATGGTTTGGGAGGCTGGAGTCTGCCTCTTGCAAGGCTGCCTGGGAACACTTCCGTCACTTAATTCCAGTGCAGTCCAGCATGATTTGAGGTGCTTGTGTGTTTTACCTGTCAAAGACCTAAACCACTGCAATGTAAAATTGTGCTCGAGGTGATCATACCTCAGTCAGTATCCATGAAAGGCAGCAGAGGGGCTGGAGGACAGAGTTTTTGCCTTTCAACCTTGGGAATGTAAATGGAGAAGTGAAAATAGTGTAATATATTCTTGCAACAATTGTCAGTCATGGTGGTGGGAAAGGTGAAGCTGGAAATGATGGTTACAAATTAATAAGTTAGTACAGCTCTGAGTGTGCATTTTTGTTGTATTTTTTCAGACTTGAAGCTAAAAGAGATCTTCTGAAGTAGGAAGGGAGCAGAAGTGCAGTTAGGGGATTTCCATCTTCTCAAACAAAAGCATGTTGCTGGCAAAGCAGAGCCTTTTCTGAGAGATTTGATTTGAAGCTAGTCAAGTTTCAAGTCAGCAAGAACAATTGTGCTGGTTTAAATGTGTTTTGGAGCAAACTCTGGATTACGTAAGTTTGTTTTTCAGAAAAATTGACTGTCTAGAAATAACCCCTTCTTATGCAACAGGTCTGTGCCCTATACGTGTATCCTGAGAGCCCTATCCCATCGCTTCAGTGACAAGGATTTGCTTTAACTGATTTTATTCCTGTTGGCACTACTGCACAGCCAGGGCTACTCTGCCGTGTTGTGGCAGATCCCTACTGACGTAGAATTACTTGTACCTGAGCAAACTGCCATTGACACAAGAGCTTCTGGCAGGTGTCAGGTGGGCCTCAGGGCTCTCTCCTGAGCTCCCAGTAGTACTGAGAAAGCGTCTTGTAAATAAGAGGCTTCTTGAATCCGAAGCTTTTGTGGCTGACCCTTAAAATCAGCAGGCTTTGTGAGGAACTGACTGCATTAGATATGAAACCACTGAAATTCAGGGAAAGCAGGAGCAACATGACTTTTTTGTTCAGTTTCCAGAGGAGAGGTCTCTGTTGGAGGGCATGGAGGAGTGGGAAGGTGAATCCTTACCACCACCCCAGGGAAACATTCTCAGTTACCACTCTTCTGCTCCAAGTTAGTTAAATAGTTTAACAGCTGCTTAAAAAGAAAACAAATTGAAAAGATGCAAATTCAAAGTAATGAGCTTCTTAATGTAGTCTCTGTGAGTAACAGACTTGGTGGTGAGAATAAGCTCTGGGGTCAAGTGAGTGAAAGTGGATGGGCAACAGGTGCCCTTTTGGCCTTCTGAGAGGCAGAGTGACCTGCTGGAAGAACTGTGGGCAAATGGTAAACAGTGTTATCTAGAAATCTCATCACTTTGATGTAAATGAAATGTCATAATTGATCTGTTCAGCTCTCTGCTGTCAGCTGCCTGACTGAGATGCATTACAATAGTGCACATGATCTGGGGTTCTGTAACCTATGCTTAGCTGTGCTGCTGCCTGGAGACTTATCCTTAGATTCAGTTGTCTGAAAAATAATGAAATGGAAGTGGGGGAGAAAGTCAGGACTTGCAAGGGTATTTCCTAACCTACCGTGTTAGCAGTTTTCTCTCATTAAATACATGGAAACCCCAAGTTTCCACAGTGGTGGCTAAGACTGAGTGTACCTGGCAGAGTCATGTTGTGACAGAGACAGTATTGAGCTGTATCTTGCCAGGGTCACTTGGGGATGCCAATCGTGTTCCATAGATCCTTTTGCTGGGCAGGTGGATTTCAACCAACAGTGACATGAGTGGTACATTAAAGGTGGGATTCTTGGCCTTCTAAAGGTGGTATGGTCCAGTTCCTGGGGTGATCTTGTCCCAGCAGGGAAGCCAACCACTGGACTAGATGGATTTATCCAGGCTGTATGGCATATCCTGCCTTTGGAACTTACTCCTCTGAGTTAGAGCCAATGCCTCTTTTGTGCTTGTGATTGTGAGAACTGGCCTGTTGCTGCACCATTATCCTGTGGATATAATAAATTTACCTTCCGTGCTGTTCATGAAAAACTAGGCTTAATATTTCAAAAATTTGAAATATTTCAAATATTTCAGGTACCCTAAAAAGGTTCAGTTACCCTTTCATTTGCTGTGGCGAAAAGTAGGAAATGTATGTTAATGAGCTGCAGCAATTAGATGTAGATTTTCGTTATAACTTGAAAAAGCTGACATCTGGTTTCTAAATATGTAAAAGGTATTTGCTAGGTTTTGGTTTTTTTTTTTCCCTGAGAGCTCCAGGGGCTGTGAGTGGGGTGCGAGGACTATCCCAGCAGATGGCTGTGTGCCGTGGGGATGTGCTGGGTTTGCTGGTGTCTCCATTTCCTGCTGGGTTTTGTTTTCCCCAGCTGCCCACTGGGAGGTTCCCCAGAATCTGCCTCTGCAGGTCGCTATTGCATGTCTCCAGCATTGGGCTCAGCACCTGGTCCCCAGTGAGGCAATGCATAGGTGCTGGTGCTGTGGTGTGGGACACGGCTGCCTGCTGAGGTGGTTCGGGGAGGCAGTGCCTGCTGGGTGCTGGGGTTTTTGTTTGTGTCTCCTCCCTCACGCCTCTTCCCTTGCTCTCTGTGCTGTTGTTTTGTTTGAATGGTGCTGATGCTTTGCTCTTGGGTGGGCTTCTTTCTTCTTCCCAAGCCTTTGGTTTTGGGGTGTATTGTTTTTCCTTTTCCCCACCCTGCATAAACAGACACAGCCGTTGGCAGCCAGTCTGATGCCTGCACTGAGGGTGTGTTGAGGAGTCTCAGCTATNACATCTTTTTTTTTTTTTGTTCCTGAGCAGTGTTTATCAGATGTAGCCAGACTGCTCTGAGCTTATTTGCTTTGGTTTTTCCTTTTGTGAGCTCCTGATGTTTTGCCACATTGAGTTCTCCCTCTCCTTAGGACTCTGTTGCACTGCAAACTTTTCGCAAAGCCTTTAAGTTCTTTATTAAGCTTTGGCTTTTTATAGGCCATATAAAAAGTTATTTTTTCATTTTCCTATGTATTGTCAGCCATCTCCAGTTTTACAATGTTGTTGGAAGCAATGCAACAATCTAATGAGATGATCTGTTTGAGCAGCTGGTTTTAACCTCTATGACATTTCTTGTTTGGGGTATAAGTCTCTGCTGTCACTTCAGTACATGGTGTAGATTTTTTTTGTTTTACTTTTTGTTTTCTATTCACTCTACCTCTGAGAATTTCCTTTCTTTGAGTCAGACCTAGCAAGGAGGAATTGTAACTAAACTGCCATATAATAGATTTTTCTATGGTTGAATGTGAATTTTTCTCTTGTTTTCTGACATCTCTCTCGCAACTGGGAGAGTGTGTGTGAGGTGTGAGCCAAAGAGGAATAAACTCTTCTCCCCCTTGAGAACAGAAGGCTCTTTGGCATCACTGGTTCAAGGTCACTTGTAGTTCTGTTTCTCCAGCATGTGTGTTCCTTTTCTCTGCATTCCTGAGGTACCTCATACCTTGGAGGTGTTCTAAAGGGATCAGAGAAGTTCATTTCAGTTCAGCAGACAGTGGAATCAAGGCAGTTGCCTGCACACTCCAGATCCCAGAGCTCATTTTTTGTTACCTGCCAGAAATCAGCAGGAAGCCACAGGAGAGCAGTGGCCTTCAGAGACTTGGTTTGAGTTACATCCAGACTGGGATGGAGTCTTGTGGCTCACCCCTTTGTTTTGGCAATGGCAGCAGGGGTGACTGAGCATCTCTCTGCTCTCTGCAGAAGTCCTGCAGCATTCCTTGGTGTTTGTTGTTCATACGACACACTGTGAAATTCAGGGGTTGAAGACGCAGCACCGTGTGTTGTGGTATCTAAGTGCAAAATGCCATTATAAGCAGTAGCTCCTCACAACGAAAAAGTGAGTTTAATAGGCTGTGGCCTATTGTCACAACAGCTGTGCTTTTTTTGTGATGTCAGGCATTTTAGAATTTTTCCCTTATTTTTTGGTAACTAATGAAAGGCTTGGGACTGGCAATGGAAATAAATATTCTCTCCAGGCGGCTCAAGCAAGATCTGACCACTGGGCACTAAATCAATGTTCTGAACAATAATTGCCTGTTTTGTAATTCAAAGCAAAAGGAATAAAAGAGGTTTTGTCAGTATCTGAGCATACTATCATCCTGAACGCAAGACCAACTGTTAGACCTGCCAGAGCCATTTTTTCTGTTAGTGTTTGCCAGCAGTGCAAAAGGGGAGAGAGTGGAGGAGAAAATGAAAAGAATAAAGAAAAGCTGACCTTAAGTTTGTGACAGATCTTTAAAACTTTTCTGTTTGGTCCAAATGAGGTTTCCTTCACTGTCCTTCATCCCATCTGTAATTTTGCAGTTGTTTATGGACGCACAGTTTGATGTAAGTAGTGTAATAAGTCAAACAGCTGTATCTGAGCAGGAGGCAGTTGTGGTTGTGTCTTCCCTGTTCCTCAGACAACACTGGCAAGGAATATTTGCTGCATATTTTTAGCAAGAATTCTCTGTAGGACATTATCTCAAGCATCTCTCAGGTCACTGTGTGAGCAGTTATTGGGTGGTGAAATCTGTTCCATGTAGCTGGAATACACAGTGTGTGTGGCCGAATCCAGAGGAGAAAGGGATGGGATTTTATTTGTTTTTTGAAGTCCCACTTTTTGCTTTACACAGCATCTACCACTAGTCCACTGTATGTGAGGAGGATTAAATCAGCAGTTATGTGAATAATAACACTAGTTAATAACAACTGGGCAGCATTCATGCTTTTTGTTCTCAATTGTTAAATAACTAAGAAGGTAGTTCAAGGTTTTGAAGGACTCCTGTTTGCCCCCAAGCACACCCAGAGGCCAGTTGTGCTCGATGGTTGTACTTGCATTGTTTCCTGGCCGTGTGCTGTGCCTGGAATAGCGCACTGGTGGTGGCAGCTTGAGTTCTGACTGTGCAGTTGGGGATGACTTTCTGTGGCTGTTTCCTTGTTGAAGTGTTTGCTCTAAGTTGTCTGACTTTCAACACAGCACTCTAATGACTCTATCACTTTCTTTTTGTTCCTAAGAGGACAAAATTCAGCAGATACTCTTGATTTAGGGAATTATGTTGGTTGTTTCTATCTTTTGTCATCAAGCATGTTTGTAGATTTGAAAGAATTAATTACTTGGAGGCATTTGGTTAAAAACTCTGATTATTTAAATGCAGTAGTAGAGTTGCAAAGCATTTATTGTCAGTGTCCTAAACCTTCAAGATAGAGCTGTATATTTTACTGTGTTGTATGGGATATCACAAAACTTACACCATTCTGTCCCCCTCACCAGTGACTCCAAAATACCTTTTTGGTCAGGAGAAGTGACATGACATGAAATGCCAAGTTTTCTTCTTAAGTCATTGCTTGGTATTCAAACTCTCCCGTGAAGGTGATGAATAGTCCAAGTCTCACAGCTTTTGCTGTGTCTGGTAAAGCTGGTTATTGGCCTCTAAATGTCACAGAACCACCAGGTTGGTTTTAATTATATGATGGCCTTGGTAGATTTTTTTTTTTTACTGTAAAGGTAAAAATTTGTGTCTTAAGAAGTGACAAGGATTCAACACTGTCTTGAGGGAGTAATTTTAATGCTGCTACTACTCTGTGGGAAGGATTTTAATGTCTAGGATGTCCTATCTCGTACAGGAAATTTACTTTGAGTGACATTTTCTTTCCATATGCCCCTTACAAAAAATAAGGAAGAGACTGGAGGCAGAGGATTGCTCAGTATCCCAAAGGCCGTGGCTTTGCTGTTATTCCATTGTCCTGTCAGGACTCCTGTGGCAGCAGGGTTTCCCCACTGGTTTCTCCTCCCTGCTCTACAGACGGACCCGGGAGAACCAGATGCAGTCGTGTGACAGTGTCACATCTGGCCTGGGACAAACTGCTCTCTCTCGATGCCGCAGTTCATCCTCTGTGGCAGAGAACTGACTCCCCTTCTGTGTGGTGTTGTAAGGGTGCATTCATTAATGTTTCTAAAGCATTCAGAACTGTGGCAGTGGAGCCTGTGCAGTGTGAAGTGACTCCTTCTGTTCTCTAGGGACTGTAATTTGTGTAGTAGATGTGCTGTGAGTCAGAAGTTAAAAGCAAATCAGTAACAAATCCTTTAAGATTTATGATTTAATAATTTCATTGCTAATAGTTTGAGTAATTCTGCTGTGACTTCATTATGATTTTTTTTTTAACTTGGTTCATTTTTATAACCTGGGAGAAAGATTTAATTTTAGAAGTTTCAGTTGACAAAGACATGCTGGTGCTAGGTACGTATTTCAAATCATTGCCATTGTACTCTATTTTTAAATTCAAGTGCCAGCCAAAGAGCACCTTGTGGCAATGCTGGGTCTTCTGCATCCATGCTACAAAGCTGAATTCTTCCAAGCTTTAGCACAAGGCCAGCCAATTTGCTTTCATATTTTTCCTTTTTAATGAAGGGAAATGTTCTAGCACCTTTTCATTATCACAGAATTAAAACTGGTCATGAAAACAATTCCCCTCCCTCCAGAGGCCTGCGCAGGCATTGGCCATTGTTAAGATGCTTGCCTATCAACAGCCACTCGAGAAAGAATTTTAAATGGTTTTGTGACGTCAAGGAGGCACAAGAAAACATAGTGTGGTGCCAAATTGCCTCCATCATTGAAAGCCTACAGTAAGAAATAGATAACACAGAAATAAATCTTTTGTGCAGTAGCTATCTCATTATATGTTCTAGCGACTCCAGAAGGTGAGCTCGTCTGGTATAGGAGCAGCTGAAGAAGATGGACTTTCAGAGCCTCATTTTCTAGTTTATGATTAATGAAAAGCCAGTCTAATCCATCTGACTTCCTGCTGTCTGGACACAATGTCTGCAGGGAGCTTGGATCTCGCAGGGGGAAACACCCTGACAAAGTTTCAGCCTACAAAAGTGAACAGTTTAAGTATGGTGGACAAAAAACTGTATGTCTTGAACGAAAAGGTGGACAAACTGTTGCATTTCCAAGAAGACCTGACAGGCAAACTGCAGCGTGTTGACAGAGGCATTGCTGATGTGGGAAATGGCATTAACAAGCTCACAGTATCCCGAGCAGCTCCTGACGACACAGATGCAATGCAAAAGGGCCTGGAGGTACCGGACAGCGCGGCCCCGGCTGACGTCCAGAGCATATGCTCAGAAGTGTTGAATTTGATGAAAGCTGCCCAGCTAGATGCCTCCAAGCATAAGGAGAGGCTGGCAAAGATAGAGAAAAGGGTTGATACCCTGGATAAAGTTATTACATTTGTGGGGGAAGTATTAAAAAATTCTAAAGTAGTGGATTTCATTCTCAAAGGCATTGTGCCCTGGAAGAAGGGGAGTCTGCTGGAAATCCCTGTTGAGGTTGGTTTAGTTTTACTGTTCTTCATATTTCACTTTATGACATAGCAGGGCTTTAGGCTCTCCTGTCAATCTCTTGCATGATGTTTAATTCAAGTTTTCCTTTCTGTATTGCTGGTACAGGTTACTGCTGGGACTTTTGAATTGCAAGGCTCTTAAGGCAGGGGGCAAGCTCAAAACAGTGTCTGAGGTTCCTGAAGGGTGCTGGGCAGTCCTGTAAGGAGTGTGAGAAGGAGATTGCTACTGTAAAGGAAAATTGAGGTTCTACCAGTGCTCAAAGCTCAGCAGTGTCACCCAAATTAGTGACTGAATTGAGGCCCCTGTGAAAAGTACGAGTAACATACTAGAAGCTTTTGGGTTTTTTTGAGAGAAGCTTCTATTTCCTTGTTCGTTCATGAATTCTGAACACAGCACCAGTTCCTGAAACCCACGCTGACTTATGGTCATGTAACTGAGCAGATTCATGTGTCCTTAAATATCTTAGTTGTCTTTAGCTACATTTTTATGGTGCGGCTGTGACTTCATCGACTCCATTGACATCGTTCACTCCTGAAATCAAGTAGTTCTTCTATTTCCAAGTTCCCAGACATCAGTTCCTAAGCATTTCTTAATTATTAAGGACAATGAGGGAGGAAGAGCAAGACCAATACTTAGTTGATACAGTATTTTGAAATAGATTAACTTTGTTTTTTAAAAGTTACAGGCATCTGGATAGTTCTTGGTAATGGGAGTTTGCATTTTTCACTATGGCTTCTATCCCACTATGGGGACGAAAGGGAGGAAAACTGTAAGAGTTGGAATATGTTTATTCATTGCAAGAATCTCCTTGTATGCAGAGGTGTGATTATAGTAATGAGAATTTATCTCAAATGAAAATGTCCATTTGTATCTTAATTCAAGTATTTTTCACCAAAACTGTGAAATGTTTTGATGGGAAGGTACATCTAACCTTTTGGGAGAACAGGGCAGTGCTTGATGCCAGTGTACCTTTTCAGGCTTTCAGTGCTCTCCTGGTCTCCCTTTTTTAAGTGCCAGAGGCTGAAGTGAGCTGGCTGTTAGGAGAAAGAAGAATTTATAAAGTGCTTCCATTAGTGTTGAGAGCAAGAAATCATGCATTAGTTATCTACCTTATATCTGGATAGAGTTAAAGCTCATACGTGCAGTTCCAACTTCAGTTCTACAGGTTTTTGGAGAAATGGGGAAGTCTGATATGTTTTGGGTAAAGCTGTGTCATTACAGTCACTGCCTGCAGTCACTGCAAAATGCCTGGAGACAGATGCTGTCCTTTGCTTGATTTTGTGGATAGGCAGATGGAGATTGAGAGGTGAAATGACCTGCTGGTGACAACCTGGTGGACTGGGATGAGGTGGAGGTCTGTGTCCCAGGCTCTAACCTGTGCCTTGGTTGGAGAACAGTCAGGGTGTAGTGGGCGAGCAGTTTCATGGCAAACTCCAGTTTTGCAATATGACCATCACTGTCCTCCTTTTTTGTTTCTGGTCATGAACACTTTTTGAAATTGGAGCATAAGGTCAGTTATAATACCTTAAGGTAAGTCTGTGCTTTGATCACACACTGCTGAGTGATATCTGAACTAGGCTCGAATTAGTGAGGCTGTGTGTGTGTACGTGACCTGGCTGGGAAACGTGGAGCAAAGCACAGGTGAACTTAAAAACAAATTACCTTGTGCTGAGCCATGTGCTAACTTGGGTCTGGTTTTTGCAGCCTGCTGTGTGATAGCAGCACAGACATGGCCAAAAGCTCCACAGCTGCAGGGGGAGCATAGAAAAAGAACTTGCTGCCTGCTTGTTCCTGTTGTCCAGCCTTTGCTGTTTGTAACAGGGCGCTGCTTATCACGGGCTGGCTCGGGGTGGGCTGGGACAGGGAGGCCGTGTTTGCATTTCTGGGCGAAGCTGTTTGTTGACAGCATTCCAGGGATGCCGTGGGAATGCTTATGGAAGAAGTTTTGTGGGGTTGGAGTCAACAAAAGATTATGAATTGAGCTTCCTTTGTTCCAAACCTCTAACTTCTTACTTAAAAACCAGAGACAAACACACTGGCATTAAACTGTCACTTACCCAAGGCTTTCTTTGCATGTAGGATTGTGCAAGAATAATGTTCAGCCTGATCATTGTTGCAGGTTTGCTTAGAGCTGTAATAAAAAGGGTAATGATTTTTTCCTATTTTTACTCTTTGGGTGTTTGGGGGTTTTTTGGGAAGGGGGAGATGGGGAGGCTCTGGGCAATCTCTAGGGTTGGTGCATGAGATCAACCTGCTTTTACTAACAGGTGAAGGGCTGATGTGCAGCTGTCTTGTAATCAGTTACCTGCAGAAATACTTTACATTTGCTTGTTTGCCTGTACAAATCAGGATTGGAGGCTGCTCATCACTAGATTTTTAACTATATGCCAACCACAGGAAATATTATGCCTTTTCCTAATTTTCTGTAATGCTTTTTGCTAAAGAGTATTCAGTTGTAATTTTATTTCACATGTATTGCTGTGTGAAGTCTTTAGTGGTCCTATTACAATATATCCCTCCTCTCAAACTAATTGGGGGAAAACACTGCCTAAAAATAAAAATCTGTGTCTGTTTTTAATCTGTTTTTAATCATTTTAAAGGTGACATGGTTCCAGAACAGTACGTACACAAGTGTTGCCATAGGCTAGAGGCTCTTTTTTGCTATCACCTCTATCAGGTCCAATGATGAATTTTTAGATACCTTGAGACAAATATGTTTTGACAAATATATTCAGAAACATTACTTTTCATTCTGTCACCAGCTAAAAAGCAACAGAAATACAGTGTCATTTCTTTTTCTACTGTGTCATTTTTCACATGTCATACTTGTTAATCAATAGGAGTAAAGATGACAGGAGGCAAAAACTACGACAGTGAAAATTTTGGAAAGCAGAGAGCTAATGTATTAATCTGTGTTACGTTGTTTTAAAAGGATGCCTGCCTGCAAAGGCAGGGAGGGATTGGAAGAAGAACGTGAACACAGCAGTGACTAATAATTCAGAAGTTAAGAAGTGCAACTGTCCATTTTACAGTGTCTGAATGCCTATGTAGTTGGAGGAACCTAGTGGGAAATAGATGCTCTTGGCTGTAACTGTTATTTCTGTGTTCCCCTGTCATTTTTAGGCCAAAGATAAGTCTGAGGAGAGTGGTGCAAAACCTAAGCATGTGCTTAGTAACAGAGGAACCCAGACTGAAAGCAAGAAGCCTCTGGAAGGTATGTATCACTCCAGGCATGCCACAAGCTTTGACTCTAGAATGTGCAGCAGACAAACTGGAAATTAATAGCCTGCTATATCCCGCTACCTGAATTACTCAAATGTAACTGAGTAACTTTGCCCCTCAGTACTGGGAAAACAAAATTGTTCTCACCACCTTCATGAGATGATTTACCCCTGGATCAAGCCCCACAAAAAGCAAGAAGGTAAAGAAATTAAAAGGAGAACCTTTGTTTAGCTGAAGAGGTGGGGTTTTTTGAATTGGGTTTCAGTGAGCTGAATTCAGAGAGCAGAGCTTGTTTGGAGATGCTGTGAAGATAGTGGCCATATCACATAGCAAACCTAATAAGTTCTTTTCCATTAATACATCTGAAGCAGCCCTCCCTCTTCCCCCTCTCTGAAAAAGGGATGTGTTGACACTGGGAATATCTTCTTTTGAGCAGCAAGTTTCACTGGCTTGCCAGGGCCAGATTCCTATTTAGGGTGCATCTGTCAGGGCATTGCCCTGTTGCATCCATTATTAAAGCCTGTGCAGTTGCCACAGGGGTGAATGTGATGTTGAGCAGGCCCTGTCATGCTGTTGTCTTCACAAATTGTCAGTGAATCCTTTGCATTATGGGCAATTCCCTTTTTAGCTTCATCGCTCTGGAAGTGACAAAAACAAAGCAAATTGTCACAATTCTGACTCAAAAGCTACACAGAGTTGTGAGCAAACCTTGGTTGCTGGCGGTCGGGGCATGCTGAGTGTTAATAATCACAGCCATTGTCATGGGAAGGTGAGGAGGAACCTTTTAGTCCCTCTGTGGAAACTGCAAGTGGGCACTGTCTCAAGCCTCAGTGTCCTTTGGAGTCTTGCTGGGTGTGTCTCTACCCCTCTAAAAGGGTAGAGGGTGTCTTGGGATCAGGAGGGTCCTGCAGGATCTGCAGTGCCTTAACTACCTGTTATATTTGCCCACAGAGTGATTTCAGATTTTAGATACAAGGAGCTTGAGCCTTGCAGGTTTTTGGCTTGCTTTAAGGAATCCAAGTTCAGTCTGTGGCACTGATGGAAAGCCACCAGAGGAGGTATCTCTGGTTTTAAGCCATGAGCATTAGTAGCATCTCGAGCCTGATGGTGTAAGGATTTTAAACCTTTTGGAGGGTTTCTTGCTATCTTTTCAGGTGTACCTCTGTAGGTTATTTTGAGAAGTGTGTTGCTTTATTTCTTCTCTATTTTGCCATCACTTTTGCCAAGGATAGTTTATTAATGGATTATTTTATTCAGAGACAAAAAGTGTGAAAAAGCTGGATGAAAACAAGGGAGCATGTGAGAAGGTGAACTCTTCTAGTGCTGTAGCCCACAAAGCTGACTCCAAACCCCAGCTTAAAGAGAGGACGGCACAGCAGCAAGGCGTAGAAGGCGCTGGCAACACGCAGAGCTCTAAGAGCTGTCCACAGCAAAAGGACGTTGGCGTCAAAGCTTTGAATCAACACAATGGTCTTCCCTTGGTACAGCAAGATCATGCGGGCAACCAAAATGCTCCTGCTAAAGCACAGAATGTGGACAGAGCCCCAAGCCTTGATGAGTGCCGCAGGCAGCTTATTCATCAGAAACCTGGGAAGAGTGAAAACAAACCCCCAGCACCGAGTGCGGCATCCCGGGAAGCTGTGCGCTCCACGTCCCGGGCTGTATCTGACACGGGGTGTGAAGTGACACATACCAGGTAATGGCCTTGTTCGTAGCTTTCTGTGTGACCTGAAACCTTTCCGTGCGTTAGAAGGGAAAGAAGGAAAGCCAGGCCATTAAAGGAGGCAGCTCCTGGATGAGGGGATAGGAGTGGGGAGACCTTACAAGGATTAAGGCAGAAGGCTCAAGGGGCCCTGTGTAAAGTTCTGTGCAGCCCGGGAGCCAGATGGGAGGGAGGTTTGATGTATCAGCACTTCTGTGTACTGACGTAGAAAGGTGACCACAACAGAGGAGCTCAAGTAGTTATAAACCACTCACTCCCTCCCAACTGCTTTGTTGCTATAACCGTGGGGGTGAAGCGAATTTGAGATATTTTTTAGTGTATGACAAAACCAAAGAACTTGTGTTTGTTGTCCTCAGTGTTTTCAGTGTCTTCGTCGCCTAAAGACTGTTCATTTATTCATCTCTATCAGGCTAATATTTTCCTCATACAGGTGTTTCATAGTCCATTTTTCTTTGAATAATTTATCTAGGATTTTATTTTAATCCCATTTATTTAAGTTTTCAAAAACCCACACAACAGAAAACAACAAAACCCCTCAACCAAAAGACCTCTACCAACTAAAGCCGAACAAATGGAACTTCTGTGGCAGATTTTAACTGCCAATGCCTTCTCTGTCTGGGTGGGTGGCTATAAAGTGGTTTATATATGTGTGTGTGGGAGTGCTAGATGCACTCATCCATACACACCTACGTGTGTATGTATGATGTTGGGTGGGGGATTTCTCCGTTGTTCATGTGTACAAGTTTGGTGTCTGAGCCCCAGATTCTGGCTTGGGGATGAGGGAGGCCAGCAGGTAACTGGAAGGCAGAAGCTGGAGTAAACCCCAGGGGCAGCTGCAGCCGTCCTGCCCGGGGCACTGTCATGGTTTGGAGTGTGAAGTCACATGAGGGTGGTGAACACCTCTCTAAAATGGATGCAACTTCTAATGAAGTTTGTAAGCCCACACAGAGGCGTCAAAGGAACATTGTGTTCCCCAGCTTGGAGAAATGCCCGAGAGTCCCACTGAGTTCAGGCTTGTCTAGATAGCAGAGGAAGGGTTTGCTCAGAGCTGGGTTCAGCTGCTCTCATAGCTCACACCAGAGCAGCTTAGATCCCCAGCACAGCACCAGGGTGTTAAAAGTGCAGAAAATGAGACATTTCAGCCTCTTGTTTTATGAAAGCAGAAACATTTTCTTTTATAACGTCTTTTGTAATGAGGTTGCTCCACCGAAAGAGGCAATAACCTTTGTGAAAATGAGATATGTTCTCTCCCAGACATCAGAAACTGTCTTCATTTGCCACTGTATAAAATCTACTTTACAACTTCACAAGTTTCAATTCAGCCTCGGTAAAATCAGACTGCTCGTGGCAGTTGGAGCAGTAACAGTTGACTCAAACACTATCACAAAAATGCCTTTGATGGAGTTTAGGAGTGCAGAGAATTGGTTCTAACCTGTTTCCTTTTTAGGTAACACAAGAGGGAAAAAAAATCATTAAACTTTTCCAATAGTCAAAATGCCAAGGCAAATCGTATTGATAGAGTGAGAAAGTTTATCAAAGTTAGATTTTTAAGAGAAAGCTGTGGAAAGAATGCTATCCCATCAGAAGACCCAACCTCAGATGGCTGAGTGTGCAGATCAGACAGCTGGAAGAAGAGGCAAACCATTGGATTTGTAGAGCCATATGAGCAGCCAGCTATTTAGGTAATCAGCTTGTAATTTGTGAAGGCAGTCATGTCCTCTCTCTGTCCAGGTGAGTGGTGTTTTATTAGACCAACTGTAATAATTGCCAGAAAGGGTAAGCTTTCAAATGTGGGATTAACTCTTTGCAGGATGAGACATTTTGTTCAGCAGGAGGGCAGACATGTAGAGAGATGAGGACACAGAAGAAGAATCAGCGTGCTTTTCTGGTGCTCTCCCCTTGCTGTTTGTGAGTCTTTCCCAGTAAGATTGGTACAGTTAGGTTTTATCAATACTGTAGAAATTTATGGGTTTGGAAACTTACAGATTTTTCTTCCCCCACAAAGTTACAAAAACCAGGCTGGCCACCTGCATCAGTATCAAATCTCTTCTGTTTGCTCTGCAGGATATCCATCAGTGTACATATGACTGACATGAAAGAAAAGATTGAGATGGCCAAGGAGGGAAACGTAAGTGACAAAGGAGGTAAAAGTCCCAAAGTGAAATCCACACCAGCAGACTTGAAAGGAGTCAAACACCTGCCTGACAAATTAAAACTTCAACAGAGTCCTAAAAACATCAGCTCTGAGCCAAAATCAGAAGTTAAAGGGGACGATAAGCAAAATGAACTTGTACCTCAAACAGGGAAGCAACAGCCATTCCTGAGCAAGCCCAAACCAGGTAAAAAGGCTGAAGAGAAATCGGAATTAAAATGCGAGCCCATAACTTCACAGAATACCTCTGCAAAGGAGCCTGTGAAAGGTGCAGGGGTAGAAGTGAAAATCCGTCAAGAAACAGCAAAAGCAGGAAAATCCTCAACAGATACCAAGCCTGAGAGGAGAAAATCTGAGTCTGCATCTCCAGGGGGAAGTGGGCACGATGCTCGGCAGTGCACAGGAGAGGCACCAGAGAAGACCAAGGCTCTGGAACCTGGCAGAGCTCTTCCCACTCAGGGAGAAATCATCGGTGAGTTGTTCACAGCTACTCTTGAAACTTGTACATTGAGGATTTTGTGCTATTCCTGCCTGTTGTATAGATAATAAGAGCAGGAGCAGTGCTCAGTGAAACACCCGTGTCTTACACTTCAAGAGTGTTTTCCCTTGGGTACCTTTGACTATGAAAATAACAATTCACAGATTCTTTTAATAGTAACTTTCCTTTTAAAGTGTGTTTTTGGGAAAAAAAGTAATTTAAAATAAAATAGGGTGAAGTGTATGTGTGATCAGAAAATGAGAATTTTGAAATTTGAGATTTTGAATTTTGAAAAAATTCCATTTTCTTTAGATGAAGCATTTTTTCCTTCAGATAGAGCATGCAAACCAGGTACATTTTAGCAACTATGGACTGGAGATCCAGAGCACAGAAAAGTACTGCAGGAAATGTTTCTTGCCGTGGCCTGTTGTGTTATTGGCCACGGACCTCTTGGTTCCTGAGGGAACGCTTGGTTGCAGTGTGTCAGGGAGTGCTCTCTCCTGGCAGCACATACATGTGTGTGTTCCAGAACGTACAGACATGGGCAGGTATCATTACTGCTCTGGCGTTCTGAGCAGTGGCTGGAGGTGAGTTAATACATGTTAAATTGCAGCCTGAGATACCTGGAGATTAATTATAAAATTGCTTTCAATGGGGGACATTAAAAATTGGTTTAATGAAGCTTTATCCTAGAAAACCTTGGACATTAAATTATCACAGTTAACTAATTCAGCTTACCACAAACAGACTAAACTTAATAGTTGCAATGCTAATAATTGCAGCTTTAATTTGGAAATTGTCTGCAAAATTCTTGCTGCTAAGAGGAACTTCATGATTTTATCAATCACTGTCCTCTTTCCTCAGC